>QPGU01000525.1:5156-21247 GCA_004135705.1 Alloteropsis semialata | reverse complement strand
TGTACGACATTATATTCAGCGGAGCTTACATGGTCCACATGCTCAGGATGTTCACGTGCAGATGGTCCTAGGTGAACAAATGATACAACTGCTCGAAGTCCACCCAAAGGGTTTCACCGTGGTGCTTGCAATTCGGGTCCCTGTAGAAATCCTCATCCCTGATCCTTACCCCGAAACGGTCTGACTGTTGGGTTTTGTACCAAAAGTGCAATTCAAGCATTCGCGATATCGATCCATCTGCGACAAATGACACATAATATCAGGAATTTTAATATTCATTCAAAATTATTTACAATTCTTTTCAATTTCAATGAAACATGTAGTTTACAAAAAACAATTTCATTAGTTGCACCAATTCCATCAAATTTGACAGTCTTTTGTGCTATAAGTTGTTATCTGGTTTTGAACCCATATCATGTGAAATATATTAAATAATTAGACAAACACAGTGTTAAATCCTAAATATAATAAATCATGACAAGCACATACACTATCATACAAAAATCTAGTGTACTAGTTTTCAAGAACAACACTAGAAACAGAGCGCGGCTTTGCCGCGCTGTCGTTGGAGTGAACCCGGCCGTCTAGGTATGTCAGTTGCTTTCCAAATCAAGGGATCAGTGAAAAAAAATAAGTGAGCTTAACTTTTCTTCGTAAAAGGAAAAAGTGATCTTAACTGAACATGATTTTGAACATATTCTGTAGCTAGTTTGTTTTACAAGTTTAGTCCTTGTCACATCAAACGTTCGTATAGTAATTAGGAGGACTAAAAATGGACTAATTATAAAACTAATAGCAGAAGTTCTAGGCTAATTCGTGAGACAATCTTTTTGCCCTTTGAAACTGCATGCTTTGAAAAGGGACTATCACTGACCATTGAGTGCCTCTTGCTCATTATTATTATGCTCATCATGAATGGAAATGTCTAACTGAGATGAGCTTCTTCTTTTCGGAAATGTGAATAAGTTACCTTGGGCACACACTGCACTACTCACCAATGATCTTCACGCGCAGTTTCTTCACCAATGAACTCTTATTATCACCAATGGAGTCAAAATCTACACAAAAATTTACAAAATTAGCCCTTTCATCTCATCACCTCAAACCACAAATCTAGCGGACAAAACGAGTTGGAAATTGTAGTGGATGGGAGTCATGTACCATAGAACAAAGTAATGGAGACAAATTGGAGCCTCTATGCCATCTTGGGCGAAATTGGGGTGCCAAAATGGTGAAGAAACGAAGAGGAAAGGGGTAGAAATGAGGGAGGCCGCGGGTAGAAGAAGAGGGGGTGGGGGTTTTTACAGGGGACCCTATCACCGCCGGCCCAATCCACTAACCGGCGGTGATAGGGGGGATTCTCCGCCGGTTCGCCTGCACGGCCAGCGGTGAAGGGGAGCCGAGGCATCACCGCCGGTTTTAGCCACCGGCCGGCGGTGATAGGAATCGGCTGGAGCCGTTGGGGCCGGCGGTGAAGGTGCATCACCGCCGCCTGGGAGTAAACCGGCGGTGAAGGGGGCCGCCTATGAGGGTTTCTGTAGTAGTGATAGATAGCACTGACGCATGGCGAAGCAGCCTACAAGGTTCTGTCTAGCCATAGATGTACATGCCATGACCAATGTCCATAGCTACCAAACATCTCAGGTGGGTAGCTGCAAATACTAACCTAGAGGAACATTGAAAGCAACATTTCATGATGATATTGCACAGTTTGCAGCCATTGGTCTAACAAAAGCATTCTAATAACAAAAGCATGCTAGTTTGAAGCTCATGCTTTAGATTCTGATCACTGGAGAGGAAGCACACACAACATCTGGCTGCTACTGGTAGGGGCAAAATAGTTAAGCATGGACTCCACTGATCATGCATCCTTGATTGGGCTGCAAAAGAGGAATATACAGCTACCATGAGTTCATGCATTGTTACAGAAGGACTGAAAGTAGATAAACCATGTTGTATGTAGATCCAGACTTTTGGCATTTCATATTCAGCCATCTAGCATGTAGATAAACCTCTTGCTGATCGCATTTGCTGATGGCTGAAATTATTTGCCTACTGAAACCAGTATTATATATGAGTGGTAAAAGGCTGCAGCCAAGATTTCAAGAAGGCAGGACAATTATATGAATCCACAATAGCAATGAATTAAATGATCTCCAAAGTAGAAATGTCAAAGCAATATGAATATGTCTCTTAGTATAACAAACTGAACAAGGTTAGAGTTTTGACTCTGTCCATTCTTGCTTACCTGTGTAACCTGCCTCTGTCTTTTGATGCCTGGATCTGTGGATGTGCTTCCACCATCTTCAATCACAGCAGTCATTCTCTTCTTTGAAACATCTGGAGTGGAATGAATCTTCTTCCACCATTTCATGTAGTTTATAGTTATACCTGGCTCTGAGTCTGGAATGAAAAATGCTATGCTTTGAGGATTCAAATCATATCTTCTCCATAAGTTTTTGCAAAAGGTACGAACACGAGCAAAAGTCCCGGAACGTCCTGATCAAACCCTAATTGCCTCGCCACACGATGTGGAAGGTACATCTCAGCATACTTCAAACCAATGAGATGACATGGATGGATATACCGTGCAAAGGACTGTAGTTCCTTACTTTGTTCAATGTCACAACCATATACCCAAGAACCACGCTCAACCAGTGCAGCATTTGTGCTTCTATAGGGCATCCATTCAAACTGTGTTGGTGACTTGAGCTCTTCACTGACAGTACTGGACTCAAGATTTGTCTGAACACTGTCCCATCGTGCAGCCCGTGGGAGCTGGGGACCTTGCAGGGGGCTCAGTGACGATGGCCGCAGAGCAGGGAAGCGCTCCCAGACCCAGAGCTGCAGGACATTCAACGGTGTCCCCACCACAAATGTCTCTCCATTTCTTCTGCTAATGTGGGCCTTAAGACTAGAGAGGCCCCTGTACAAGCTGGCTAGGGCAGCCGGTGCAAGAGCCACTCCCTGGCCATGCGCCATCCGGACATCTATAGGAAAAACATCAGGCCGAACAACATCAAATGGTGCTTCTTTCAGCACAAACATTGAGAGCCACATGGCCAGGAATGCAGCGTGCTCGATCCGCTCTGTTGGCATGCATTTCTTGAAATGATTGACCCATCCAGAGAAAGTTGGTTTCTTGGACTTACTAGCATTGAGGATGCGCCGTTGTCTCTCCAGCTCTTTGACATCTTCTTCCACCTCCTCAGGCAATGACTTCTCCTTCACATAAGAACCAAGGACAGGCAACCCCCCAAGCACTGCTATGTCCTCGAGTGTAACGGTAGCTTCTCCCCATGGGAAGATGAAAGTATTCGTCTCGGGGGACCAGAACCTAGCGATCTCAAGGAGTGAAGTCTCATCCCGCTTGAATCTGCAGGAAGATGTAATCAGGCCATCCAAGATACCAACACTACGGGAAACCCCACATTTGCCGAGTGTCTGAAACACTCGGCAAAGGGCAAAATACACTCGGCGAAGCTTTTGTCGAGTGTTACACTCGGCAAAGAGCACTCGGCACAGCTCCAGTCGGCAAAGGGGCTCTTACATAGGGTACACTGTATCATACTTGAATCAACAAAAAAGGATTGGAAGCATTTACATGAAATATGGAGCCACGATTTGCCGAGTGCCAGATAATACACTCGGCAAAAGGGATCTTTGCCGAGTGCTAATCCTAGGGCACTCGGCAAAGTCCCCGACCGTTAGCCGCCGCGTGACGGCGGCTGCCTGACAAGTGGGGCCGGGCAAGCGTTTGCCGAGTGCTCTTGGTCTGGCACTCGGCAAACAGGTCGACCGTTAGCCGCCGTCCGGACCGCGCGACGGCGGCGGCCTGGCAGGTGGGCCATGTTGCGCTTTGCCGAGTGCCAGGTTGCGGGCACTCGGCAAAGCGGTCTTTGCCGTGTGCTCCGGGTTTGACACTCGGCAAAGGTTGGGTTTGCCGAGTGTAAACTTTTCGCCGAGTGTGTTGTTTCCTACACCCGGCATCTCCCGTATTTGCCGAGTGCCCGAAATTTTGCACTCGGCGAAGGGTTAGGCACTCGGCAAATGCGGGGTTTCCCGTAGTGCAACCTCTTTCCACAGAGCTTCATGCGTCGGCCGGAGATGTGCTAGCCAATCCCGCCATAGCACCGGGG
The DNA here is from genome assembly GCA_004135705.1 of Alloteropsis semialata. Classification (NCBI taxonomy): domain Eukaryota; kingdom Viridiplantae; phylum Streptophyta; class Magnoliopsida; order Poales; family Poaceae; genus Alloteropsis; species Alloteropsis semialata. Next base: position 17,108 of record QPGU01000525.1, on the reverse strand, counting down.
AACCAGACCAGCTCCTGTCAAACTTAACCTGCAGGTCAGCTGCAGGGACAGAGATCGGAATCACAGGCGCCGCCGATGGTGGATTTGGTGGGTTTTCACAGTGAGGGAGGAGGAAGCATGCTGGACGGGAGGAAATCATGGAGTGGTCATGTCCTGAGAGGATGGTGGTGGATGGATTAACCTTAACCAACATCTCCTGGACAGCGTCGTCCATTGCTTGATGCAGCAGATCTGGTATTTGGGTAGACAGACAAAGGGGAATCGAGAGAGGAAGAAGATGGAGGACTGGGCCTGGGAGGAGCAAAGAGGGACGGAGACAGAAGGGGTCACGAGTTATATTAGGTATATCATTAGTAAGGTGCATTCAATTTTGTCTTATCTGGAATTGTGATTTAGTGCATTTATTTTCATATCTTTTCTGAAAATTGGCATATCTGGGTTAGTCCACAGAAATACAATCCAAGTAGGAGAAAATTTTTCGCGAAGAAAAGTAGAAACTGCTGGTTAAACACCATTTACAATATTTCATGTTTTCATGTTAAGTGTAGGACGAGGTTACAAATAGGCTAGTACTAGAAAGTGTGCAGCCATACAGTACAAAACAAGTGTACAACTCAAGATTTAATAGTTGAGATTCCGTAAACAGAAACTAAAATGCTATGTATGGTCCATTTAATGGTTCTACTATGAATACGAGGATGGTGTTCAACCAACGTCTGTGCACATTAGTCATTGCATGATGAAGTAAATCAGAAGGGGAATTTACAAAGGAATATGGGCAGCAGGGCAACGGTTACAAATTATATTAGAAAGGAATATCTGCTAGACTTGGAGGAGGAAGGAGAGAAAACGAAATATGGAACGACAGGCAACGGTTACAAATTATATTAGGTATAGCAGTAAAGTGCATTTAATTTTGTCTTATTTGACAACTGTAACTTAGCCAATTTGTTCTCTTTTTTGTGAATAGTGACAGATCTGGGTTAGTCCATAAAAATATAATCCAAGTAGGAGAGATCTGTTTTCCTCAGGAAAAGTAGAAATCGGATAAACAACATTTAAGAAATAGTGAGTATAATATTTAATATTTTATGGTTTAGTGTAGGTCGAGGTTAGGAGGTAAGCAAATAGAAGGAGTACAGCTCGATCCGGCGCTACACTGACCAGCGACGCAGGTGCTCTGTGATGGGGTCGACGGTGTCCTGACACCGTGATGGGTGGTGGCACAGTGGATGACGAAATCGATGTAGCCGGATGTGTGGTAGCAGTAGGCGTAGTCACCCGCTCGATGTAGTCGATCGTTAAGCCGCGCTCCATGCCACTGCCATCGCTGTTCCAGGACCACGCCGCCGCCTCATCCAACACGACATCGTGCATGACCTAAACTCGCCTTACCACTTGGTCATACACTCGGTATGCCTTGGCACCCGGCTCATAACCGAGAAGCACCATCTTCACGCTGCGGTGGTCCTCCAGCTTCTTCAAGTGCGGCTTCACATTCTTCACATGCGCCATGCACCCAAATGTGCGGAGATGATGTACTGTTGGATTGGCTTCGTATGGTGTTCGCCCACCAATGCTCTTCGTCGGTGCTCTGTTGAGCAGATACAATGACGTAACCACTGCCTCACCCCAGAATTCAGGTGGTACTCTCCTTCCCTTGAGCAGACTCCTCATTATGGCCACAACTGTTTGATTACGATGCTCGAAGACACCATTCTGCTGCGGTGAGTACTGAGCCGAGGAATGGCGACACACCCCCTCAGTCTGCACACCATTATGTAAACACAACGGAAGTGAGCACACCCCCATTGTCCGCGTGCAACACCTTCAGCATGCGCCCAGTCTCCGCCTCCATATATGAATGTTTGCCACCGCTTGATTTCCACCGGCGCTTTGTCCTTCGTGCTCAGCAACCTCAGCCGCACGTAGCGCGAGTGATCGTTGACGAGATGCAGGAAGTGACGACGACTTCTAGGCACTGTTGGCGTGATGGGGCCGCAGAGGTTATATTAGGTATATCATTAGTAAGGTCCATTTAATTTTGTCTTATATTGAATTCATGGCTTAGTGTATTTAATTTCTTCCTTTTTTTAATATTGGCATATTAGTCCATAGAAATATAATCCAAGTAGGAGCATTTTTTTTTAGATTATGCTATGTATGGCCCACGTAATGGTCCTATACTATGAATACGAGGTGGGGTGGGGGTGGGGGGAGGGGGGGAGGGTTGAGAGGATGGTTTTGAATGAATAACCACAACCAACATGTCTGCATTTTATATTAGCCATCGCTCGATGAATTAAATGACAGCTGAGAAAGGAAGATGGGCAGGCACTCGGAGGAAGAAACATGGAACACGGAATATGGAATCACAGGCAACGGTTACAAATTATATTAGGTATAGAAATATGGTGCATTTAATTTTGTCTTATTTGGCAACTATAAATCAGTCAATTTGTTCTCTTGATCTGGGTTAGTCCATAAAAATATAATCCAAGTAGGAGAGATTTGTTTTCCTGGGGAAAAATAGAAATCAGATAAACAACATTCAAGAAATAGTGAGTATAGTATTGAATATTTTGTGGTTTGGTGTAGGAGGAGGTTAGGAAATAAGCTCATAGAAAGAATACAGACACATACAGTACAAAACTTGAGTACAATTCATTACCGCGAGATGCAGCAGCTTCAATTATCGTCCCAATCACAGTCGCCCCCTAGAGTCGTGTGGCGGGTACTCTAGAGTATGCTCGATATAGTTCTTCCTCTTACGCCAAGGAAACAAGCAGAGCAATATGTAGGGATTGTAGCAGCAACAACATTCCTCTTGATGACGAACTCGTCATCACTATATATAGATGATGATGAGCTCGAGGTGACTGGTGATTTCCCTGGATGGAACACACACCCTCCGATGCAAATGTGGTTGCCTAAGCAATACTACGCCCCCAAGAGTACCCCAGATCGCACTTCGTGGCTTCAGCTTCTAATAATAGGCAGCACCAGAGGAGGGTGAGGCCCGTGTCGATAAACATGAAGAGCCATGTGGATCAATATGGTCTTCAGTGTGGCCCCAGCTGCCGCTCTATGTCCTCTCGGATGCTCGACTTGCTTGACATGTTTGCTCCTGGTGGTTGTGTGGACTTGAACATGATTATTTTGATGAAAAATTTGTCCTCTATCTCAAGATATTTATAGCCAGTTTGCTTTGAAAAACTCCAACTTCCATCTCAAAATTTCCAAAAATTCCATGAACTCAAACTCCATACCTTCTTTAGTGGCCCCTACCAAAAGTCGACAACAATGGATGCACAGGGCCAATGCGATCTGTATGAGAATCCATTTCGATCCGCATGTGGAGATTTCGTTCATATGTGGCGTTTTCATGCAGAGATGGTTTGTGTCCAAAAAATGTGTTTTGCAATAAGTTCGAGCAAAAACTCTATGAAAAAGGTACCAAATATACATATATGTACAAGTTACTTTTTTTTAAAGTCATCAGGTACGACAATCCATTGTACAATGTGCAGATGTCAGCCTAATGGATAGGCACATGATCATACTCTAAAGATACCTTAAATCACTTAACATTCACCATTTATAGATTTCCTTTGATATCCACGATCTTTACCGCTCCAGTGGGTGAAATTGAATGTACAATGTACTACAGGTGGAGAACAAGCTAACTTGGCTCGGCTCATTAACAAAACGAGCAAAAAAGCCAGCTTGGCTCGGCTGATTAACAATAATTGATGATCATACATTCACAAACCAAAGTATCAAACCCACAGATCACATCTGAAGTCACATGTCAAATTAAATCAAACAAGAAGATCAAAAAACAAAACACTTAAACAAAAAATATGGAGAGTATGTGTTGGTATTTCTTAACGTCACAGTTATTCCGCAAGCACATAGAAGATGATGTCAATATTAGTCTAATGAAGCCAATCCTGGAATGGTCAGTTTTGTTGTCTATATTGGATCTGCAAGGGGTTCCTGTCAAAATGTTGGTCCTCGCCCAACGGCAGCGGATGCAGCCGCATTTGATGCGGACTCTTCGGGTTCTGTTCTGGAGGCGGCGGAAGGGTTGCGCTCACCGCGTGCAAAACAAGATTCAATCCTGGTGGAGTTAATCGATGATCTGTCCGCTCTTGTCATTACCCTCCTTCAGGGTTGATGCGGGCGCTGCACTGATGCCGCAAGACCGGGAGCGGCCGCTGGATTTAATTGAGCTAGAGGAAAACTGGATTGTTGGGCCAACTACGGTGGGGCTGGCCCTTTCTCAGCCCAGCGTAATAGCTGTAGCCCAAAACTCCACTCAAGTTACTGAAGCCAAGCCCTGAACTCCACTCAGGTTACTGAAGCCCAAAACTCCACTCAGGAAGTTGAAGCTGATGACCGAGGCTTGGTGCTGGACGTGCATGCTTCCGTGTCACAAAGCTCGACCATGTTGGTGGTGAATCAGTTGGCGCAGACACCGGCAGCTGGGCAGGCCGCCGAGCCTCAAACTGCTGATCAATCTCGCTGGATGCTCCGTGTAACACCCAAATTTCATCATTTAATAAATTATAGCAACATTGTTTTTTTAGGTTTATCTAGGGTTTAATGCATTTTTTCCTTTATTTAAATTGTGGTCTTAAATATTTAAACATTAATTAATTAATGTTAGTACAAAAGTGAATGTTGCATCTCATGCCTTTGCATTGTTTTGATTGTTTGTGTGTTTCCCAAATCTCTCTCCAATTCAAATCCTACTCAAACCTCACTCAAATTCTCCAAATCCAAGGTTCAAACAAAGTTCAAATCAATTTTTTTCCCTCCTTTCCCTTTCTCTCATTCTGGCCTGGCCCAACTCTTCCTCTCTCCCTTTCTTTTCTCTGTTCCCCCGCTGGCCCAACACTCGGCCCAGCCCACGGCCCAGGCCGCCTTCACCCTCCCTCCCGCCCTCACCCACTGACCCGTGGAACCCGCGTGTCATCCCCATCCTCCCGTCGCCCGGAGTGTTCCCACCCTCCCCCGAGCTGCTATCCCGCGCGCGCTGCCCCCGCCCCACGTCCTCGTCGTGCCCGCAATTCTCTCCCTCTCTTCACTCCCGCGTATCAATCCCCCATTCCTTTCCCCTCTTTGCCCCCTGCAACGGCCGTCCGAGGCTTCAAGGCTATCAATGGCCGGGTTTACCTCCCACCCTCGGATCCTTTCCGCCCGAGCCCCTCCGCTCCTTCCTCGACCCTATACAAACCTCACCCGAGCTCTCCTCGCACTCGCGCTCGCACTCACGAACCCCACACTCAGAAACCGCCACTCTTGCTTGTGAAATCGCTCGTCGGAGTCCTCACAGCCGCCGTCGAGGTAGAGCTTCGCCGCCGCCTCAATTCTCGCTGTCCGGGCGCCCTTTGACCCTCTCTGTTTCGTCCTCACGCATCCAGGAACCCCCGAAGCTTGGATTCGGCGCCAGAACACCGAGGACGATGCCGGAGCCCCCGCCTTGCTGTGCGACCGAGCTCCTCTCCGCCATCATCCGCCACCGGCCCATCTCCGAGCCTTCCGCGTCGCCACAAACCTTCGGGGTGAGCTCGCCGTGATCCCCTCTCCCTCCCCGTGCACTCAGCTTTGCTCGTAGAGCTCTTAGGCGCCTTGCAGCGACTCGCCGGCGATCTCCAGCTGTGGCCCAGGGCGGCGCCGTTGTGCTCCGGCACCGTCGGTCGCCCCCTTTTTGTTTCCGCCGTCTATTCATCGATCAACGGCCGAGACCCGCCCCTGCGTACCGATCAGCGTCGTCAAAAGCCGCCGCCCCTGGACTTTTTGATTAAGAGCCCCTGATGTTTCTGTTATTCAACCTGCAGTCCTAGTTCTATACAAAATAATTATATATATGCCCCTGCAAACTCTGTTTAGGCCCTTGATCTTCCTGTATATTGAACCCGCCGTCCTATTCATGTTATTTTCACTTGCTAGCCCTTCTAAGTTATGGTTAATTGTGTTTAGGCCCTCAATTTTTATCAAAACAGTACGTAAACTTTAGATTTTATTGCATATTAGTCCCTGCAACTCTGTTTTTAGTGTAACTTTGTCGTTTTAAATCTGTTTTGGGTGATTTTCATGGCCACGCGATCGTCTCTGCATGCTCTATAGTTTAGGGTGTTTGTTCTATATTTTTAGTACTGTTTGGTGTACTCTTTTTATTTATTTTATTGTATTGCCTAGTGTGATCATGTAGAGAAGGTGCCGTTCGAGGAAGGAGAAGAGCAGCAGTAGTTCGAGGAAGACAAACAACAGTTTGTTGAGGAAGGCAAGTGGCCTCCCTCTACATGAATCTTCTTTTTGTCCTAATTACATTCATGAAATTCACCTTTACTTTATTGTTTATGCATTAATTTTGACGGGTCACCTATTAGGACATGACTAGACTTTTTGCCTTGAACCTTGAATCACCTGGTTATATCATGGGTAGAAATGCTTAGCTTGCTTAAACTTGGGTTGGTTCTTGTTTCTTTTATGCAAATGTTAATCATGATTTAATTATGGTGTTATATACTTGCTTAATTACAAGATCATCATGATTAATTGGAACATGGAGAACCACCCAAGAAAATAGTGCAACCATAGTTCCACATGACTCTGACTTGGCTAATTAATAAGACTTGGGATTGGCTAGGGGTCTTACCGTAAGGGCAAGGAGGGGGCCGGTGAAGGGGTCATAGCTCGGTCCTCCTGGAGGAGTAGCCTTTGCTAAGGTACGGTCTCATTAGAGAGAGTTATGGACCTCACTGCTGCTGAAACTCTAGCGGGCTGCTAGTTAGCTTTGGGTCTTTGTAAAGGCTTCGTAGTGAACCCTCCCCACTCACCAAAGGAAGTGTTTAAGGTCCTTGCAAGCCCGGGCGACAAGGGGAACACGAGCTGTGGGTAAAGTGTACAACCTCTGCGGAGTATAAATATATCAGCCGTGCCCACGGTAAAGGGCGGCTTTGTCCCTCACATGTTAATTGTACTTAAACATGATCTTAACTTGTGGTTCTTGGTCTTTTGTGGAATAACTTTGGGTTATCCTGCTTAATTTTGGGTTGGTATAAACTTACATCTAGTAAATAGGTGCTTGCTAATAAAACTTGATCAACTAAAAGTGCTAACCGCATGAGCCTGAACCCCCTTTGATGGCCTTGCATTTTCCCCCACTTGTTGAGTACCAACCATAAGTGTACTCACCCTTGCAAAACAACTGCTGTTCAGAAAATAACAATGAAGTGGAGTACTTCAGCGACTTTGATGAGTTCTAGGCGCGTCAACCAGTCAAGTGCCTGTGGATGAAGTCAAGAAGCTGTCTTATCGTATTAGGTTGTCAGTGAACGTTTAAGACCTTCATGTCTACTATCGATGAGTGTAATAATGTTATGTACTCTCTTTTGTACACTTTTGAACATTGTCTTTTGATATATTCACTGATGACATCAACATATGTGTGATGAATGGATCCTGGCACGCATATGCGATGCATTCAATTTTGTCCTTAAAATCGGGTGTGACAGAAGTGGTATTAGAGCTGTGTTGACTGTAGGACACCAGCCTAAGTTAGAAAATGGTCAAAATATAGGATTCACATTCTTAGTCAACCTTTCTGCTCTTAGAAAAAATTTTATTTGCATAAAAACTTACTCTGTTCCTGTTCTATCTCTTTTCGTTCTTGTACTTGGTTTTGTTCTTGCTCTATCACAGATGGTCAGGCAGAGGCAGACAGCCTGCAAGAGCACTGGAGACGGGATCCGCATCGCTCCTGCGTAGCCAGTTCAGTAGCTTCCACCAGTGGTGGAAGAGGAGGAGGTAGAGCCCGAGGAGGTCTACTTCTTTGAGGAGATGGCAGACGGACACATCGCCCCGGTGGACCCTGCAGTTGACGCTCCACCAGCACCTGCCGCTCCTCCTCAGGACGCTCCAGTACCGGCTGCTGGAGGACAGCCAGACGACGGCCATGACGACGACGACCAGGGCCTTGGTCAGGATGACCAGAGTGAGGCTCAGGATGACAGTTCTGGTGTTGGCCAGAACGACGTGCCAGTTGGTGAGGTTGAGGTTGTGAGAGCAACCTACGAGTCTCACACTTCAGTCAACGAGACCGGCGCCATCCCCACCTTGCTCATGGACGTGCTACAGGAGCTGGGGAACAACATCAAGCCTCTGTACATCTCGCAGCGTGTCTCCAATCCAGGGATGCCAGACTTCTACATCACCCGGGTCCACATCTGGAAGGCTACTGACACCGGTGGACGGAGGACCCTCTAGATGCACGACTCCGACATTCCCTACTCCACCGTCTCTGCCTCCGTTAGCAGCGCCGCCAGGAGGGCTCTATGGTCTCTCTGCCAAACTCACCGTGGTGAGCTAAGCACCATGGAGTACTGTCACCTTCCACGATGGGATAGTGGCACAGAGGTGACCCACGTGCCACTGGGAGGACCTCGGGAGCCCCGCATCGACATCCTCGCCCGTGTCACCGCCGCCCTCAATACCGACTTGGAGGGCACTGCTATAGACCTCATGGAGGCTTGCGAGAGACTGGCCAGTGCTCAGGCCAAGATCAGGGAGCTAGAGCCATAGGTGGCCGGACATGTTCCCCCAGTGGAGGCAGAGACAGCCGACTTCCCCGCCGCTTCGCCTCCGCGCAAGAGGCTTCGTCCCGGTGCACCAGGCTCTTCCACCGGTCTCCTAGGCTAGGATTAGGGAGTCCTCCATAATAAGTCATCACGTTAGAACCGTTCCTACTAGGACGTGCGATGTTTATGTTTGCTTGTTTGATCTGTGTTTTGATTTGGAGTTTGTAATGACTGTCATGTTTTTGTGGAGTGATGGCCACAAATGCATTATTAAATAATTAAAGTTAAAGTCGGTTTTAGTTTCAATCTTGGCTCTGTTCTTTCTATCTTTATCGGTTTATCAATCCTATCTAAAGCATTCTTCTAACAATCAGATGGTAAATACCAGGAGAGGTGGAGGACAAGACATTCCAAGTGTCAGGCGTGCTCACATGATTAATCAGCAGAATCAAGCACCGCCTCCACCCCCAGACCCAGCAATGGAGCAGCTCTTGGCAGCCCAGATGCAGTTGCTGTAGGACCTCACCCAAACTGTGCACAACATTCAAGCATAGCAGAACCAGCAACTGCCACAGATGCCTCCGAAAGCCCGGGACAAGCACCGGGAGTTCATGAGTCACCGCCCACCAACATACTCTCACTCGACGGACCCTCTGGATGCTGATGACTGGCTGAAGGTCATTAGCAAGAAGCTAGATATCACGCAGTGCAACAACCATTAGAGGGTCTTGTATGCAGCTGGATGCCTGGAGGGGTTTGTGTCCAATTGGTGGGATGCGTACACTGCTGCTCACGCTGACGCCAACACCATCACCTGGGCAGAGTTTAGGGACAGTTTCCGCGCACACCATATCCCTGCTGGTGTGATGAAGCCTAAGAAGAATGAGTTGATGAAGCCTAAGAAGAATGATTTCCTGGCACTGAAGCAAGGCCACATGTCCATGAGTGAGAATCGGGACAAGTTCATCCAGTTGTCCCGCTACACGCCCAACGAGGTTGATGAGGATGAGAAGAAGAAGGATCGCTTCTTAGATGGCTTGATTGGACCATAGAAGTACCAACTACAGAGCCACACCTTCTCGACCTTCCAGAGGCTCTTGGACAAAGCAATTGGCCTGGAGAATACCTGCAAGGAGCTCGATGAGCTCAAGAGGAAGTCCCAGTCACAGGGACAGTCTAGCAGCAGCCGCCCGTGCTTTAACTCTCAGTCGGGGTCACAGTTCCACTCTGGAGGGCAAGGTGAAAATTATCAGCAGAACCAGCAGTACCACGGCCAGCAGCAGCCACAACGCTTCAATCAGCAGGCCCAGCGCAACCCCAACTTCCAGTGGAACAGATTTGGCAGTTCATCGGGTGCCCCAGTGCACAATGGCAACAATAACAACAATCCAGTCATGCCGGTTCCACCGAATGGCTGCTTCAAATGCGGAGAAGTGGGGCATTATGCTAACAACTGCCCCAAGCGCAACATGCAGAATTCTCATGGTCAGAAGACCAATGGTCACTAGGATTCACAGATGCGCAACTTGAATCAGAATTCCCAGAACAACAAGGTCCAGCAGAACTATATGCGTGGACGGGTGAACCACGTGTCAGCTGAATCGGCTCAAGATGCTCAGGACGTTGTGCTTGGTACGTTCCTCGTTAATTTTGAACCTGCATTAGTTTTGTTTGATTTTGGAGCATCACATTCTTTCATTACTGAGAAATTTGTGGAAAAACATAATATACCTATGAGCCTTATGAAGAAAACTCTACTTGTTAGTTCCCCGGGCAGTGAGATGAAGGCTAGTCACTTATGCCCGCGGGTGAATCTGAATATCATGGGGGTAGACTTTCCTGCAAATCTGATAGTACTAAAGTCTAGTGGGATCAATGTGATTCTTGGGATGGATTGGTTATCTGGATGCAATGGAGTTATTCAGTGTGCCAAGAAGTCAGTGCTCTTAACCAGCCCTCAAGGAGAACAGATTGAGTTCGTGGCTAGCATGTCATCCACAGATGAAGCAACTGTGAATCAGATCAAGGGAACATCTTTGGAAGAGATCAAGGTTGTGTGTGAGTACCCTGAGGTCTTTCCAGAGGATTTACCAGGTATGCCACCATACCGTGACATTGAGTTCCGTATTGATCTTTTACCTAGCACTGCACCTATATTCAAAAGACCCTATAGGTTGGATGTTAAGGATTTGAGTGAACTAAAGAAACAAATAGAAGAGCTATTAGGAAAAGGATTTATCCATCCTAGCTCATCACCTTGGGGAGCCCCTGTCATCTTTGTTGATAAAAAGGATGGCACTAGAAGGATATGCGTGGATTATAGGGCTCTCAACGATGCAACCGTCAAGAACAAGTACCCACTACCTAGAATTGAAGATCTGTTTGATCCAATGAGAGGTGCTAATGTATTCTCCAAGATTGATCTGCAATCAGGATATCATCAGTTGAGAATCTGACCAGAAGATATTCCCAAAATGGCATTCACTTCTAGATATGGGTTATTTGAGTTCACAGTGATGTCTTTTGGATTAACTAATGCCCCGGCATACCTGTACTTGATGAACAAGGTGTTTATGGAATATCTCGACAAGTTTGTAGTGGTGTTCATCGATGATATCTTGGTGTTTTCTCGGAATGAAGAAGAACATGAAGAACATTTAAGGTTGATACTACAGAAACTCTGAGAGAATCAGCTGTATGCCAAGCTAAGTAAGTGTGATTTTTGGTTGAGAGAAGTTTCTTTGCTTGGTCATGTCATCACTGATGGATGTCGGATGTTTGGACCCGGCAGTCCACACAGGGTAGCCTACGTGGTTGATTTGTTGAGGGACAGATCGAGGATCAGAAGTCGATGGTAACACAAGACGCAAGGATTGAACAGGTTCGGGCCGTCGAGATGACGTAACACCCTACGTCCTGTGTTGGCGGCGATTGTATTGCTGTGTTTGAAGTTCCTGGAAGGATCTCCGTAGTTGGGTTCTGTCCTAGGGTTGTATGATCGTGGGTTGTATCGTAGAGGTTGATGCTCTGGAGGGGGGTCTCAAGGCGCCTTATATAGTCCGGCTGCCTTGAGTTACAAGTCGGCCAGAGATCGTAACCTACCCGAATTACAAGGATTTGATCCTATAACGATTACAGATATCTTTCCCTACAATTCCGGCTAGTTTATCCTGATCTCCGAGCTTCTTGCGGGACACGCCGTGTGCTTTCCTTGCTGTGCGCGTCGTCGCGCCCATTCGGTTCGCCCGACTGGTGGGCCCCCGACTGGTGGGCCAGCCAGTCCGACAAACCGATCCAGATGTACTCGGATTGGGCCGCCCCTTGCTGGTTGGGCCAATCCGCCTTCTGGGTACCCCTGGGGGTC
>QPGU01000146.1:0-21293 GCA_004135705.1 Alloteropsis semialata | reverse complement strand
CAACAACGCCGCCGAGTACGAAGCAATTCTCCACGGGCTCCGCATCGCCACCTCACTAGGCATAAAGAGACTCCGGGATTATGGCGACTCCGCTGTCGTTATAAACCAGGTGAACAAAGAATGGGATCGCCACAGTGAGCGAATGAACGCCTATTGCGAGGCAGTGCACAAGCAGGAGGGAAAGTTCTACGGAGTTGAGTACCACCACGTTCAACGGGAAAACAATCTCGCTGCTGATGCACTCGCCAAACTGGGGTCAACCTGCGCGGAAGTACCAGGGGGAGTGTTTGTGCAAGGCCTCCTCAAACCCTCTGTCAAAGAGTTGGGGGATGACCCAGAGCCTGCTCCGGAACTCTGCGAGGTGCTGACCATTAACACCGAAGAAGAAGACTGGATGGCCGAGTTCATAGACTTCCTTGCCCACAACAAGGTGCCAAAGGACCCCACGGAGCGAAAGATCCTGGAACGCCGAAGCAGGAACTACGTGGTGGTCGGTGGTGCCCTATACAGACGAGCCGCCACAAATCAAGTGTTCATCAAATGTGTCACGAAAGAAGTCGGCCTCCAGATCCTTGACGACATCCACTCGGGAGTCTGTGGAAGCCACGCCGCCGCAGGGACACTAGTCGGGAAAGCATACCGAGCCGGGTTCTTTTGGCCCACCGCCGTGTCCGACGCCAAAGCACTCGTCCGCCGGTGTCTAGGGTGCCAATTCTTCGCCAAGCAGAAACATCTCCCGGCCCAAGCTCTACGCACCATCCCGCCCTCGTGGCCATTCGCCTGTTGGGGGTTGGACATGGTGGGACCATTCAGAGCAGCCCCGGGAGGTTACACACACATCCTCGTCGCCATCGATAAATTCTCCAAATGGATAGAGTACAAGGCCATTGTCGGAACTCCAACGTCAAAGCAAGCCGCCGCTTTCATCGAAGAAATCACACACTGGTTCGGAGTCCCTAACAGGATCATCACCGACTTGGGGACACAGTTCACCGGATCCGCCTTCTGGGACTTTTGCGAGAACAGCTGCATTGATGTATACTACGCCTCCGTCGCCCATCCCAGATGTAATGGACAAGTGGAACGAGCCAATGCCATGATACTCTAAGGACTAAAAGCAAGAATCTTCAACCCGTTGAAGAAGTTCGCTGGAAAATGGCACCAAGAGCTACCACAGGTCATCTGGGGACTCAGGACTCAGCCGAGTCGAGCAACAGGCCATACTCCTTTCTTCCTGGTCTACGGCTCCGAGGCTATCCTCCCCACCGACATCGCTTTTGGATCACCGCGCATCGACAACTACGAGGAAGGGGAAGCAGAAGCAGCCCGCGAGGTGGACCTCGACTCCATCGAAGAACACCGAGTCAACGCGCTCATACAGCACGCGCGCTACCAGCAACAACTCCGACGCTACCACGACAAGAACGTCCAGCAACGGGACTTCAACATCGGTGACCTCGTCTTACGCCGAGTACAATCCACAGCAGGGGTTCACAAACTCTTCGCCCCATGGGAAGGCCCGTTCATCGTGACTCAGGTCATATGTCCGGGTACTTTTCGTCTCCAATACGAGGATGGCACCGAAGTCCCACACCAGTGGAACATAGAGCATTTACGCCGATTCTACCCTTGAAAAAAGCTATGTATCACGAAGTTCAATAAAAATATATGCTTTGTTCTCCTTTGCAAAACCACTCGGTACCACCTTGTTTCCCGAGTAGTTCCTAACTAAATGCTGTGTAACCGGGCCTGGAACGACGCCTAAGCCTTCTACACGTGCACGGGATCCGCTCTCGACGTTATGAACTTGGGATAAGTGAAGCGAAGGGAAAAGCACATTTCAGCAAAAGAACGACTCGGGCAACCTTAAAACATAAAACAAAATATCCAACATTCTTGTTTTTGACTACTTATATACACAAAGCCTATTCTACACTGCTTCAGCTTGCAGGGTCCTACTCAAACTTGAGAGCCTCGCTGACCCTCTCGGCGATCGGGCGGGTCAGAGCCAGCGCCTCGTCGACTTGCTCCGTCGAGGCGTCCGCCGCCACCCCATCGCCAACCGGTGCAAGGTCGATCCGCGGGTAAAGTGTCCGAACACGCGCCAGGGCGTCATTCGCACACACCACCGCCGACTCCTTGACCAGGTCGACGATCCAAGCTGGTGCACCCTGCAGACGAGCGACAAGGGCTGTCGGCTCACCCTCCTCCGGGGCCACGGAGTCCAGCAGATCCCTGGCCGCCTCATTGACCTCCATCAGGGCCAGATGCGCCGATGCCAGATCTTGCTCCAAGCCTGTTATGATTTGAACGTTATTATGGATAGTATACATTGCCTGGAGCATCGTCATGTCCGCACCTTTCCGGAACTCCTGCTCCGTCTTGAGCTTTGTCGGGGTTCTCTACCGCCGACAAGTAAATTTCCTACGATCGCGTGTCAGGATCCGGATGGTGACTCGAGAGACAGGGGGTTTTAGACTGGTTCGGGCCTCCGGAGAGTAATTCCCTACGTCCAGTATGTGCCAATGTTCTCAAGCCCAAGTCTGTAGTAGGGGTGTACAAACTAGTCGGGAGAGGGAGAGGGTCCCAAGTCCCTGAGTGGTGCGAATGAGCGTGGTGTGTGTGCTGTGACCGAGTGTTCAACTGGAGATCGAATTGCCCCCCACTGATGTCCCCTTGTCCCCTTTTATAGCCTCAAGGAGAGAAGGGAGTGGGGGGTAAGAAAGAGGAAAATTACAAGGGGAGTTACTGCCCCCGAGAGCTTCGACCAGCGTCGCTCGCCGAGCCGTACAGGGAGCAGGTGTTGACGGAGTGGGCGCCCCGCCGGACCCGGGATCGTACATCCCGGGTGGTTGATGTCGATGCCTTCCTGGGTAAGCTCCCGGGTAGTTTCCGGGTCGTGGTTGACTTGCTCGAGGTCCTCGGGCGCTCCAGGTGTCCTGCTCGGGTTCCAGGTGTCGTCCGTGGACGCCTGGGGTCGTACTTGAGTGCCCGGTGTAGCGCATGCATTCCTCTCCAGACTGTAGCGTTCCTGTTCGGACGAGACGGGCGCCACTGTGGCTGCCGTGGCGAAGGACGGACGCCCATCATGCTTCTGACGCGGCGGGTACCAAGTGGGTACGGCGCCGGATGGGCCGGGGCGTGGCCGGGTAGTTTCACCCGAGGAGTCGGAGACCACTCGGGAGCGGAAAACTCTTCGGGCGAACCAGGGAGCCACCCGGAGGCGGAGAACGTCTCGAGCGAACCGGGAGACCACTCGGAGGCGGAGAACCTCTCGGGCGAATCGGAGAACCACTCGGGCGATCCAAATAGTCGGGGTATGGGGAGTTTGCCTTGCTTTTGGGTCTCCAGTTTTTGTTTTTTGAGGGGTGGATTATCGTAAGCTCCCGGATTAAGGGTTTGATGGGGCACCCCTAATTCGGACCCTCGTCAGTAGCCCCCGAGCCTGGGGGGAGATGAAGGCTCGCGCCCAGGCTGAGTGGTAGCGTGGATATGGAAAGTTGCAATTTTTCCGGTGGGGGCGCGCGAGCGCACCCGCCGGGTGTAGCCCCCGAGCCTTGAGAAGAGCTGGTGCTCTTGTTGAGGCTTTGTGCCCGGGTGGTCTGCCTTGGATGTCGTCGGGACCGAAAAGCCTGTCAAAGAACTTGTCGGGGACGAGAAACTTGTCGGGGACGAGAAACTTGTCGGGGACGAGAAACTTGTCGGGGACGCTCCGTTGGTAGACCGGGCGACTGCCCAGCCGTTGATGGGCCGGGCGCGGGAGCGTCGGCCCACTCCCCGCCGCGTGGGGAGGTGGGCGCGCCTTTTGAGGAAGCCAGGCGAAGCGACGTGCGCACGTCGCCGCGGCGCCAGTGGTGGGCCCACGCAATTAAGGCCGCGGCCGTTCCGTCCCACCCCTACTTATAGCCGCGTGCTGCGGCGGCCTAGGGTTTTACCCCCGCCAGAGCTTTCCAACTTCCAACGCGCGCTTCATCTTCTTCGTTGCTGCCGCTCGTCCTCTTGTCCCCCGCCGCCGTCGCATCGCCGCTGCGGAGAGCAAGTGACCGAGCCCCCATCTCGCCGGCGCTTCTTCTTCGGATTGCTTCAAGATGTCGACCTGGGAGCGCTCCCGTGTCTCACGCCGGCAGCTGGAGAGCCTCGCGGCGGAAGGTCTGCTCCCGCCGTTGACGGAGGCCGTGGAGTGGAAGGTGCCCGGCGTCGAAGACTACCCCCAGCCGCCGGAGGGGTACGTCGTTTCTTTCGTCGCCTTCCACGAGCGCGGGTTCTCCGTCCCCGCCGGAAGGTTCATCCGTGCCGTACTCAACGAGTACGGGCTGGAGCTCCACCACCTCAACCCCAACGGGGTCCAGCAGATGGCGGTGTTCGTGGCTCTCTGCGAGGGGTACCTGGGGATAGGGGCCCACTGGGACCTCTTCAGGTACTTCTTCAAGTTTTCGCTGCACTCCGTGGAGGGTGGAGCCCCCGCGACGATAGGTTGCGCGGTGCTGAAGGCCAAGCAGGGGCGGATGAAGGCCTACATCTCGGGGACCTTGACCAGCTCGAACAAGGGCTGGCACCCGATGTGGTTCTACTTGAAGAACGACAGCCGAAACCCCCTCCCGGCGTACACCGGGAAGACCTTCGAGAAGCTGCCCGCGGAGTGGGCGTACGGGCCCGAGAAGGAGCGGCAAGACAAGGTTCTCGGGGACATCTGGGAGGCCCTCGCTCGGCTCCGCAACGCGAGGGTGTCCACGGCCGAGGTCCTCGGCGGGTACCTCTCGAGAGGTATCGTGCCGCTGAGGCGGCGCACTCTCCAGATCTGGGAGATGCTCCCGCAGAATGCCCCCTTCGAGGGGACCGTGACGATGAACCCCCTGCCGTCGGGGGATGAGGTGAAGCGCCGGGTGACGGCGGCGATGGGGAAGGGTCATGAAGCGTATCCTCCCCCGGGCCTCCTCACCATGCTCCCGCACAAGCGCACCAAGGATCTGGTAAGGTTTTCCTCGTGCCTCTTGAATCCCCGATTGGTTTTTCAGTTGGCTGAATCCTGCGGTTCTTTTAGATGAAGGGCCTCCACTGCACCCTCTCCCGGCCGCCACTCCCCGAGGACAAGGCGAGGAACCGGGCCGAGGCTGCATACGCCAAGGCGAGGAAAGATCGCCGGGAGGAGTGGAAGAAGCAGGAGGTCGCCAAGCGTGAGCGGAACGCCGAGCGATCCAGGAGGAGGAGGAAGGGAGAGGATGACGTCTCCGAGGACGAGGACCCCGAGGAGTTCGTAGAGAACGTCTCGGGGAGCGAGGATGACGAGGAGAGTGACGACGACTCGCCTCCTCAGAAGCTCAAGTCGGTCGTGGTGATGACCGCCGGCGCCTCGTCCTCGGCGCCGCATTCGGGGCGGAGCGGGAGAGGAGGGCCGCCACCGCCGGACTCGGGAAGAAGCGAGGGCTCTCGGTCGGACCGGCATCGGCGGTCCTCCGAGGAGCACCGGCGCGAGAGGCGCAGCCGCACGCCTCCGCTCTCCCGGCACGAGCCCGAGAAAGGGAGGAGTTCCCGGCGGGAGCCGATCTCCCCTCCTCGGGAGAGAAGCCGGAGCCGGGACTTATCGGAGCGCACCCACAGGGGGGGCTCGTCCTCGGGGGCGTCGCGCTCCCCCAAGGGGTTCGTGCCGCGGGACGACAAGCAGCCGCCATCGGCCTCTCGGACGGCGCGGGCGCGGAGCGAAGGGCGGGACGCGCCCCGGACGCCAATGGTGGAGGCGCAGGCCCCTCCCGCCCCGGTGAGGGTCCCGACAAGGCGGCCGGACTCGACTCCGGTGGAGGGAGGAGGCTCATCAAGTCGGGTGGTGCCCCATCCGGGCAGGGACGCCGCAGTTGCGCCCGTGGCCCCTGCCCCGACGACGCTTGCGGGATCCAAGAGGCCCGCATCCCCGAAGGCCCCAGCGCCGACGGGGTCCAAGCGGACGCGGAAGATTGCGTCGAGGTGAGTGATGGCCTGACTTTCTCGAATGGTTTCGGTTTTTCCTGTAGTTACCATTTTTCCCGGCCGGGCTTTGCTGACTTGCAATGAACCAGTCGGGTCGATACTCCGCTCGAGGTGGCGCCGAGGAAGACGCTGCGCCTGGAGGTGCAGAGGCCGGGGCCTGTGGTGGAGCAGGCCGAACAAGCGACGCCGGAGCCCGCGGCGGAGCCGGCCAAGAGGGCGACGGAGGAGCCCGTGGTGGAGCGGGTCGAGGTGACCCTACCGGTGCCCTCGGCGGAGCGGGCCGAGGAGGTGACGCGGAGGGTGGCGCCCTCCGCGGAGGAACAGGTGCCGGAGGGGGGCGGCGACAGCCCGGAGGACACACTCCCAATGGGCCTAGCCTTTGCACAGGCCGTCCCCCCAGAGGCGGCCGTGGCGGCGCTTCAAGCGGAGCTGGCCGAGGAGCTGGCGGAGGCGGCCCTGCCTGCTCCTCAGGAGGAGCCGGCTCACCCCGGAGTGGGGGAAGTCGCCGGAGAAGATGGCCGCGGGGACGCGGCCGGAGAAGATGGCCGCGGGGTTGCTGCCTCTCCAGGGGCTACGGTCGGCCCCAAGGAAGCAGAGGCGGGGACTCCCGACGCCCGCCAAGACGCCGCCATCCCGGCGGCCGCCGCAGCCCCCGAGTCCTCCGGGGTGACTCCCCCGGAGATCGTCGTGCTCGAGGACTCGCCGGAGGGTAGCTCGCGGAGGGTCGCCGGCGAGTGCAGCAGGAGGCCGGCCGTGGAGTTCTCGAGATCCTTTCGCCCTACGCGCGAGGGCCCGCGCCATCTCCGGGAGACGCCGGGAATGATGGCGGTGGACCGCCGATGTGCCGCCCTCGTACCCATCGAGGACGACCCGAACCTTCCGTGCAAGGGTCGGTACTTGTGGTACGACCGTCAGAACCCGGCGGCGGGTCCCGTCTTCGAGCTGGACGACGCGGCGGAGAGGGAGCAGTGCCAGCTTCTCCGCGACGGCCTCGAAAACATGAAGGAGGTCTTCAACAAGCTGATCATCGATCCTTCCCGGGTGAGTCTTTGGACTTCGTTCTTCTAATCTTGACGCCGTTTTGGGGAGCGTCTTACCGTTCTTCTTTTCGTTTTTGTTCAGAGAATTATAGAGCGCAGTGCCGAGAAGTCGGCATTCCTCCGTCGGGAGTCCGGGCTTTGGCACGCTGTGCAGCAGCTGAAGGCCGAGAAGGAGCAGCTCGAGGCCCAGCTGGCCGAAGCCCGGGAGGCCAGGGAGGAGGCGATCGTGGACGCCGAGGAGGAGAAGGCCGCCCTCGAGGCAAGGGTGGACGAGGCCGAGCGGACCGTGAGGGAGGCGTTGACGGCCACCGACGCCTCCAATCGGGAGAAGGCTGCCGCCCTGCAGGAGGTCAAGGATCTAAAGGCGAAAGTGGTGGACCTCATAATAGATATCCAGCACCGCAACCTCGACCTTAAGACGGTCGGCGACCAGATGGTCGAGCAGGCCGGCAGGCTGACGGCCGCAGAGGAAGAGGGGGCCCGCCTCAAGGAGATCGCCGGGAAGCGGGAGGAGGAGATCCTTGGTAAGTCATTCCTCTCTATCAGTTGTCGGGCGGTTCCTTTCTATACTCCTTGCGTGGCGGCAAGTTTGCTTAGGCTCGAGTGTTAATGCAGCCCTGCGGAGGGGGAAGGCTGACTTGGAGGCCCAGCTCGAGGCCGGGAAGCGTGAGGCGGCCAAGGCCGTTGCTGTCAACCAAGAGCTGGTGCAGCTTGGTCACGATCTTAGGGCGCAGATGGGCAGTAAGTATCGTGTGTCCATTAGCCCTTCTTTTTGCAGAGTGATGCTGACGAAGAGTTGCCTGCAGGGGTCGTTGAGGACCTTCGGAGGTCCCGGGAGGCGGGCGAGCAGAGCCAGAGGGCCCTCGAGAAGAAGTCCGAGGTCCATCAGGCTTTGGTCCAGGCGGTCGAGCAGCTGCTCGAGGAGCTCGACGTCGGTGGCGGCCCGTCCTTGGTGGATCGCCTCGCCCTCGTCACGGGGAGAACTCGGGCGCAGGCCTCGGATCTTGCTCGGAGTGTGGCACGCAAGATCATTGCCATGTTCTTGTCACACTACCCGACCATGGATCGGAAGGCTCTGCAGGACGGATGGGCCCCCGGCTACGAGGATACTGAGTACGACGAGATTGAAGCCGAGTCCTCCTCGTTTGCCGACCGAGTGGCGTCCGTCGCCCTGCAGGAACTTGAGCCAGAGCAGCCATAAAGAACTTGGTCACTCCCTGTTATGTAATGAACAAAGTTCCTAGGATAACTGTTGTTGCTCGAAAAACTCGTGTTTTATTTGTTGTTTGCCATTTTCGCTTTCTTCCGAATACTTTTCTAGGGGTCGTGGGCCGAGATAGAAAGGCGCGGGGCCTTGGCCGTCAGACTCTGTTCCGTAGCCGCCGGGGCGTAGGAACTCGAGAGATTGGGCACTCGGACTTGCAGCCCCCGAGTACTTTTGGAAGGTTCGAACGATGACAAGCAACAAATCGGGTATGCTGAAGGCAACAACTAGTCGAGGCGGTTCCCTTATTGCTTCTCGGGAAAAGGACGTCGGCCCGAGGGCTTGGACTCTTGCCCGCAAGTTAGCGCCGTAGCCGCAGGGGCGTGAGCACTCGAACTTGGACAAGCGCGGTCACAAAGCCCTTTGAGTTGACGTTCCTTTCTCGCAAGCGCAAAAGTATACCGCTTGATCGCGCGCGAGAGCGATCACTTGGCGAGTTTTTCGAAAAAACGGAGTGAAAAAACGGAGGGGCACCGGGCCCCGGGTGGAGCCCCCGAGCGGTGGGCGATCCTGCACAGGGAAGGGGTCGCCCGCTGCTTAGCTTTGGGAACTCACGGGGTACATCTTAGTCGTATGCGAATTAAAGTACTCGGGATGGCGCAGTACTCTGGTTATAATCGCGAATTGAAAAAGTACAGATACTTTTAAGGGTAGAGTGACGTAGCTGTGCGAGCTCGCAGAGGAGTGTGAGGCTCTTCGGGAGAGGCGGGGACTCATCGGGCGAGGTGCCGCCGAGGCGCGCGAGCCTGCAGGGGAACGGTGGTTCGCCTGCAGGTTAAAGTAAGGCTTGCCGTCTTCGTGCGGTCCCTGCAGGATGACGCCGCGTTTTTTCCGATGGATCGGGCCATGATCCGCTTTCATCAGAGGCACAGTTTCCCCTCCGAGCAGTCGTGTCGTCCTTTCTGAGCTCACTGTTCGGTGGTGAGGCTCTGTCGCTCTGCATGGAGGGCCACGCGGCGCGTTCTCGTACCCGGCCTGAGTGCTGACTCAGGTGTCTCCGGGCTATAAATAGGGTTCCCCGGGCCTTCTTCCTGGGACACGCAACTACCCCGCTTCTTCTCTCTCTGTTAGTATGAGATCCCTAGTCGGCGAGCCTCCTCGAGGGCGTCCCCCTGGTCTGGGGGCCGAGAAGAATGACTGCGACTTCGGGGGGTTCCGGCATGGAGGAGTGCTGCTCGGCGTCGCAAGTGAAGGACGGCTGGCTCCAGCAACCCCTCCCGTCCGTTCGCCCCGCCTCGGTGGCGATGGAACGGGTTCGAGGGAGGGTGCACGAGTGGAGGCGTCGTGTCCGTCAGGCATCCGGACGCATCGTGTGCCGCGGCGAGCTGAAGCCACTCCCCGACTTGCGTCGCCAGGGCAGTCGCGGGGGTCGTGTACAGCCACCTGCGCGCTTCCTCTCGCCGAGTTCCCCTCGCGGCGTCGGCGGGCGGGGAGATGCTACAAGAAGGACTGCGACGTTCGCAGTTCGGCCCTTCTTGTTGCATCGGATCTCCTGCTCCCTTCGTCGCTTGATTTCGTCACCGGGGGTGGCGAAACGCGTTTGCGTTATTTCACGGCCTTTGGCCGCGTATACTTTTTGCCCTTATTCGAGAAATAAAGGAACCTGGTAGACTCGGGGTGTCTTTCTGCGGCCGCGCAGTCGGCCTCTCTTTGTGATTTCAGCTCCCCCGATGCGCCCCCGAGTCGGTCGGGCGGGAAGCCGTTTCGTCTTTTTGTCGTTTTCCCCTCACGCACTCCTTCCGGGGTTGTCCTCGGCTTCGTTTTGTCGTGGCGAGATTTCTCACAGGTCTTGTTTCGTGACCTGGGACCCCACGCGATGCAGGGTACTAACGGAGAGGCCTTTTTCTCCTTATATCGTAACCCCTCATGCATCTTTTTTCGCAAAAGGTGGAGGGGCCGGACCGCGCCGTATTTTTGCCTCGTCGGCCGAAAATGCGGTGTCCGTATGAGCTGATAACGGGTCAATTCGAGTGAAGCCACGGCATCCCGCTCGACGGGTTCCGATCGGACCAGCTGGTGGCCAGCTTCAATTTCTTGGTGGCGAGATCATCTAGTTACCGAGTCCGTTCGACCGGACCTGGTGGCTCTTTGCCTTTCCGTTCGGGGGAAAAACCATGATCTTACTTTCCATCAAGACTCGAACGCAGTTCGGGATGCCCATGACGCTCGTGCGCCCGGGTATTGGCCGCTGGGACCCATCCCTTGCTGCCCCTCGCTCGGGGTGCTCGGGGGCGGCTGTGGAACCCTTCGGTGGGCCAGCCTTCGAACCCCTGGCGTTTAACAGGCCATCGTAGGTACTTACCGTGTCGTTTGTCGAGAGCATTCGACCCTACGCGGGGAAAGAGTCACTTGCCTCTTATTTCAGAGTGCTCGGGGAGCGTCTCGGGAAACGACTGTAAGCTTATAAAGCACTCGGAACAGGAGAACACTCTTATTATCGCAAACGAATGACAAAGTACATATTTTTAGGGGTAAAAGCGACGTAGCTGCTCTATGTTCCAAGCGTTCGTGAGGACTTGGCCGTCCTCGTCCTTGAGCTTGTAAGTCCCCGGGCGGAGGACTTGGTCGACGATGTAGGGGCCTTCCCATGGCGGCGACAGCTTGTGACGGCCGCGGTTGTCCTGAACTCGTCGGAGGACGAGGTCGCCGACTTGAAAGGCCCGGCTTCGGATGTTGCGGTCGTGGTATCGTCGTAGGGCTTGCTGGTATTTGGCCGAGTGGAGTAGCGCGACGCTGCGTGCTTCGTCCAGCTGGTCGATGGCGTCTTCCAAGGAGGCTTGGTTTCCTTCATCGTCGTTGGCGCGGATCCGTGGGCTTCCGTAGTCGAGGTCGGTTGGGAGAACCGCCTCGGACCCGTGCACCATGAAGAAGGGCGTGCAGCCCGTGGCTCGACTTGGGGTGGTTCGTAGGCTCCAGAGGACCGACGGGAGCTCCGCAACCCACCTTGCCTTGAACTTCTCGAGGCGTTTGAAGATCCGCGGCTTGAGCCCTTGCAAGATCATGCCGTTGGCTCTCTCCACCTGTCCGTTGGTTTTGGGGTGGCTGACGGCGGCCCAATCCACTCGGATGTTGTTGTCATCGCAAAAGTTGAGGAACTTTTTACCCGTGAACTGAGTGCCGTTGTCGGTGATGATCACGTTCGGGACCCCGAAGCGGTAGATGATGTCGGTGAAGAACTGGACGGCTTCTTGCGAGCGAACCCGCCGGATAGGCCTTGCCTCGATCCATTTGGTGAACTTGTCGACAGCGACGAGGAGATGCGTGAAGCCCCCGGGTGCTTTCTTCAGTGGCCCGACTAGATCCAAACCCCATACGGCAAGGGCCACGTGATGGGGATGGTCTGCAGGGCTTGCGCCGGGAGGTGAGTTTGCCTTGCATAGAATTGACAGCCTTCGCATCTACGCACGATATCCTTGGCGTTGGCCACCGCGGTTGGCCAGTAGAACCCTTGACGGAAAGCTTTCCCGACGAGTGTCTTCGGCGCGGCATGATGCCCACATGCCCCTGCATGGATGTCCCTTAGCAATTCCTTGCCTTGGTCGATCGGAATGCAGCGCATTAGGATGCCAAAGGAGCCTCGCCGATAAAGCTCTCCCTCGATGAGCGTGAAGGTTTTGGCCCAGCGCGCGATACGCCGAGCCTCGGTCGGGTCGGATGGGAGCTTGCCCTGCACGATCCACTCGAGTAGCGGGATTCTCCAGTCGGGATCCTCGAGGTTGGGCTCGGCGGCTGCGTCTATCTCCATCACCTCCGCCTCCTCTTGCACTGGAGGCTCGGGCGGCTCGTCGTCGAGTCGGATGGAGGGGACGTGCTGGTCCTTGGCGAACACTCCATGGGGAACAGGCTTCCGGTTGGACGCCGCCTTGGCAAGGGTGTCGGCCGCCTCGTTGTATCGTCGCTGGACATGCTTGAGCTCGAGGCCGAGGAACTTGTCTTCCAGCTCGCGGACCGCCCGGCAGTAGGCGGCCATCTTGGGGCTGACGCAGCTCGACTCCTTCATTACCTGATCGACGACTAACTCCGAGTCTCCTCGGATCTCGAGACGTCGTATGCCGAGCTCGAGGGCGATACGAAGTCCGTTGATGAGGGCCTCGTACTCGGCGGCGTTGTTGGAGGCCGAGAAGTGCAGTCGAACCATGTACTCCATGCGTACGCCCAGAGGCGAGACGAAGACTAGGCCGACGCCTGCCCCTTCCTTCATCAGCGACCCGTCGAAGTACATGACCCAGGTCTCGTGCTCGACGGAGGTCGGGGGAGTCTGGGCCTCAGTCCACTCGGCGACGAAGTCGACCAATGCTTGTGACTTGATGGCGTCCCGTGGTGCGTAGGTGATGTTCTTCCCCATCAACTCGAGCGCCCACTTGGCTATCCTCCCGTCAGCCTCAGGGTTCTGGATCACCTCACCGAGTGGATACCTCGACACCACCGTGATGGGGTGGGCGTCGAAGTAGTGCCGGAGCTTCCGCCTAGTGATGAGGACAGCGTATACGAGTTTCTGGATCTGGGGATATCGTACCTTGGTGTCGGACAGGACCTCGCTGATGAAGTAGACGGGACGCTGCACCTTCTGGATCTTCTCGGGCTCGTCTCGCTCGACGACGAGGGCGGTGCTTACCACGTGGGTGGTTGCCGCGATGTAGAGCAGCATCGGTTCCCCTTCCACCGGAGCGGTCAGGATTGGTGGGTTCTTGAGCGTTGCTTTGAGCGAGTCGAGGGCCTGCTGCGCTTCGGCGTTCCAGACGAAGTGGTCCGACTTCTTAAGCAGTCAGTACAGGGGCAGGCTACGTTCCCCGAGTCGAGCAATAAAGCGGCTGAGTGCGGCCAAGCATCCCGTGACGCGTTGGACGCCCTTCACGTTCTGGATAGGCCCCATGTCGGCGATGGCGGTTATCTTTTCGGGGTTGGCTTCGATGCCTCGTTCCGACACGATAAAGCCGAGGAGCATGCCTCTCGGGACCCCGAAAACGCATTTCTCGGGGTTCAGCTTCACTTTGTTCAGCCGGAGCTTCTCAAAGACAGCTGTGAGGTCAGAAACCAAGTCGCCCGTACGCTTGGACTTCACCACTATGTCGTCTACGTACGCCTCGACCAGTCGGCCGATCAAGTCGCCAAAGACGCGTCGCATGCATCTCTGGAACGTGGCGCCCGCATTTTTCAGCCCGAAGGGCATAGACGAATAGCAGTAGGTGCCGTAAGGCGTGATAAACGATGTCGCGAGCTGGTCGGCCAGGCTCATCGCGATCTGATGGTACCCGGAGTACGCATCGAGAAAGCAAAGGGTTTCGCACCCCGCGGTGGAGTCGACCACCTGATCTATACGCGGAAGGGGGAAGGAGTCTTTTGGGCATGCTTTGTTAAGGCCAGTATAGTCAACACACATCCTCCATTTCTCATTTTTCTTTTTTACAAGGACGGGGTTGGCTAACCACTCGGGGTGGTACACCTCCCTAATGAAGCCGGCGCTGAGGAGCTTTTTGAGCTCTTCGCCGATGGCCTTGTACTTCTCGTCGTCATATCGTCGGAGCTTCTGCTTGACGGGTCGAGCGCCAGGCTTGATATCGAGTTTGTGCTCGGTGACTTCCCTTGGAATCCCTGGCATGTCCGAGGGTTTCCATGCAAACACGTCGAGGTTTGCGCGGAGAAAGTCGACGAGCGCGCTTTCCTATTTAGGATCGAGCGCCGTCCCGATACGGAGGGTGCGGCCATCGTCGGCCACGACAACCTCCTTGACGTCCTTGGCCGGCTCAAAGGAGCACACGGCACGCTTGGAGGTCTCGGGGATATCCAAGTCCCTGGGTGAAGGCTCAGCGGCGAGCCTTTTGGACTGGACGAGCGCCTCCGCGAATTGGAAGCACTCGGTTTCGCAGGCGAACGCATGCTCAAATGAAGTCCCCACGGTGATGACACCTTTGGTCCGGGGATCTTCAACTTGAGGTACGTGTAATTTGGGACAGCCATGAACTTTGCGTATGCAGGCCTCCCGAGGATGGCGTGATACGTCCCAGGAAACGCCACCACTTCGAAAGTGAGGGTTTCTCTGCGGAAGTTCCGTGGAGTCCCAAACGTGACGGGCAGGTCGATCTGCCCGAGCGGTATCGCGTCCACCCCAGGGACGATCCCGTGGAATGGCACCGTGGATGGCCGAAGCTGGGACCGCGGGATCCCCATCTCGTCGAGGGTGTCGACGTAGAGGATGTTGAGGCCGCTCCCGCCGTCCATCAACACCTTGTGGACGCGCTTCGTCCCGAAGAGAGGAGCAACCACGAGCGGGTATCTTCCTGGTTGTGGGACATGGTCGGGATGATCGGAGCGGTCGAAGGTGATCGGGGCCTCGGACCATTTCAGGTAGGAGGGCACCGCGGGCTCTGTGTGGCAGACTTCTCGCCGGATTAGCTTCTCTTCACGCTTCGGGGGGCAGGCCGCCGTCCCCCCGACGATCATCATGATTGCGCCGTCCTCCCTGGGATAACCGTCGTCGTTGTTCGAGCCACCGGCCCCATCTCGGCCCTCATATGGCTTCTTCTTCAGGGTGCCGGCGAGGAAGCTTCTCATGAGTTTGCAATCTTTCAAGGCGTGCTTGACAGGTCCCTCGTGGTTGGTGTAGGGCGCTTCGAGGAGCTTCTCAAAGTGATCCCTTGGCGCCGGGTTTCCCTTGGGCTTGGTGGCCTTCCGCTCGGCCGCCGCTACCATGCGGCCATCGCGCCTCCGCTTGTCCTTTCGTTTCTTCTTGTCGGGTCGGGCGGAGGTGCCTTCGTCTACCGTCTCCGACTTCTTGCCCTTGCCCTGAGGTCGATCAAGAGTTGCGGCAACGGCATCTTCCCCATCGGCGTAGTCGGTGGCGATGTCAAGGAGCTCCCGGATGGTTCGTGGCTTCCGGCGTCCCAACTCATGGATGAGGGTCGCGCAGGTGGTTCCGAACCGGAACGCGGAGACGACGTCGGTGTCAGCGGTGTTTGGCAGCTCAGTGCAGCGCTTGGAAAAGCGCTTGATGTAGTCGCGCAAGGTCTCATCCTCCGCCTGGAGGCAGTTGCGGAGGTCCCAGGGATTCCCAGGACGAGTGTAGGTGCCATGGAAGTTGCCAACGAAGGCGTCGCGCAGCTGCGCCCAGCTGTCGATCTTGCCCGCAGGGAGATGCTCCAGCCATGTTCGAGCTGAGTCGGCGAGGTAGAGGGGGAGGCTCTTGATGATGAAGTAGTCGTCTTGCGCTCCCCCCGCATGACACGCGAGCCGGTAGTCCTCCAGCCAGACGCTGGGGTTTGTATCCCCGTCGTACTTAGGCACCGTCGTGGGAGCTCGGAAGCGCGGGGGGACCTGAGCGCCGAGGACGCGGGGAGCTCGAAAGCGCGGGGGGACCTGAGCGCCGAGGACGCGGGGTCCAAAGGCGCGCGGCCCCCTGGGGTCAGGTGACGCACTCCTGCTCCGGTCTTCGCCGCTGTCATAGCGGCCGCCACGCCGCCTGTTGTAGGCTCGGCGCGGGCGGCGCTGATGGTGCTCGTCCCGTTGCCTGGCGCCTTCGTCGGCTGCGGCCGCGCGATGATGCACGGAACGCTCATGATCGGGTTCTCGAGGGGCTCGCTGGCGTGAGGCGGAGCTCTCCGCTTGCTGAACTGCCGCGGTTTCCAGGAGCGCACGGAGCTGTTGATGGAACCTCCGATCCTCGGGCGCCGCCGGTTCAGGATGTTCACGGAGCAGGACCGCAGCTGCTGCGAGGTTCTGGGACGCCCGGTTGAAGACCGGCGCGTCGTTGGCGTTGCCACCGTCGTTGATGATGCGCTGTTGCACGTCCCGGGCCCGTGCGCGGGCGGCTCCTCCGTCCGCGTTTCTCCGGAGCTCGCGGTTGAGCTGCTGCCGTTCTTCCTCGATCTGGCGCCGGGCCTCGTCTAGCTCCTGCAGCCTGACCCGCCGAGCATCGTCCGCCGGGGCGTTGGGCGGTGGCGCCGCAGGAGCATTGGCAGGAGGAGCTGCAGGTCCCCGGGCAGGTGGAGCCGCAGCGGCGTTGGCAGGTGGTGCTGCGGGGGCGCCATCCCCCGTCGAGCTGCTCGCGGAGTGCACGTCCCCGTCGGGGGTGTGACACATGAAGAAAACACTCCCGAAAAGGGTCGAAGTTTGGCGGAGCCCACGTCAACCGTGGGCGGGAGCTTTGCTTGCTCGCCGTACCCTCGGTGGTTGGCAGAGCGCGGGGGGCGATCTCCGCCGGTGTCGGGGTGGCCACCGGGTCGCTTGGCAAGCCTGGCTGTCCCTCCGGGTACATGGCGTTGTAGCAGTCGATGAACTCGTCCCAGGGGAGCTGCTCCTGCCCTCCAACCTGGAGGGCGAGGTTGGTAAGCATGTAGGAGACGTTGCGGAAGCGTTCCTGGGACGGGCTCCGTCCCAGGGCGGCCGCCAGGTCCCCTCCGAGTAGGTCGAGGACGTAGGCGGTGGCTCCCGCCATGGCGTGAGAGGGCTTGGGCCCCTCGTCGTGGAACGTCTTGCCGTCGCCGCGGGCAAGCTTGGGGCGCACGAAAGTCGCCCCGATGATGGGCTCCACCGACTTGTCGAGGACGAAGTCGAGGGAGCCGAACCGCAGGTGATCGCCGGGCGCCAGCGAGGCGCCGCCGTGGGCCATCCGGACCCTGGTGAAGTGTCGTGACACGCGAAAAGGCCCCTACCTGGCGCGCCAACTGTCGGGGTTCTCTACCGCCGACAAGTAAATTTCCTACGATCGCGTGTCAGGATCCGGATGGTGACTCGAGAGACAGGGGGTTTTAGACTGGTTCGGGCCTCCGGAGAGTAATACCCTACGTCCAGTATGTGCCAATGTTCTCAAGCCCAAGTCTGTAGTAGGGGTGTACAAACTAGTCGGGAGAGGGAGGGGGTCCCAAGTCCCTGAGTGGTGCGAATGAGCGTGGTGCGTGTGCTGTGACCGAGTGTTCAACTGGTGATCGAAATGTGTCGAATCCCCCCCCACTGATGTCCCCTTGTCCCCTTTTATAGCCTCAAGGAGAGAAGGGAGTGGGGGTAAGAAAGAAGAAAATTACAACGGGAGTTACTGCCCCCGAGAGCTTCAACCAGCGTCGTCCGCCGAGCCGTACAGGGAGCAGGTGTTGACGGAGTGGGCGCCCCGCCGGACCCGGGATCGTACATCCCGGGTGGTTGATGTCGATGCCTTCTCGGGTAAGCTCCCGGGTAGTTTCCGGGTCGTGGTTGACTTGCTCGAGGTCCTCGGGCGCTCCAGGTGTCCTGCTCGGGTTCCAGGTGTCGTCCGTGGACGCCTGGAGTCGTACTTGAGTGCCCGGTGTAGCGCATGCATCCCTCTCCAGACTGTAGCGTTCCTGTTCGGATGAGACGGGCGCCACTGTGGCTGCCGTGGCGAAGGACGGACGCCCATCATGCTTCTGACGCGGCGGGTACCAAGTGGGTACGGCGCCGGATGGGCCGGGGTGTGGCCGGGTAGTTTCGCCCGAGGAGTCGGGGACCACTCGGGAGCGGAAAACTCTTCGGGCGAACCGGGGAGCCACTCGGAGGCGGAGAACCTCTCGGGCGAACCGGGAGGCCACTCGGAGGCGGAGAACCTCTCGGGCGAATCGGAGAACCACTCGGGCGATCCAAGTAGTCGGGGTATGGGGAGTTCGTCTTCCTTTTGGGTCTTTAGTTTTTGATTTTCGAAGGGTGGATTATCGTGAGCCCCCGGATTAAGGGTTCAATTGGGTACCCCTAGTCCGGACCCTCGTCACCCGCATTCCCATGTGATGAGGGCCATGTGGGGTGAAATGCTTTGTAGAGCAAGGGATAGCCAAAGGCATCCGTTATCAACCCTCCACCGGTGCTGTCCCGTCGACGGCTGCAGTGGTGCTACAAGAGAGCTTGCGAGGAGCTCATGTGAACCAAGCTTGCTCCGGATGTAGCACTAGGCGCAGGGACGAGTGCCCCAGGCCGTCATCTTGGCGGTTGATGTGTTTGATGTTTGTAACCGGCGCAAGTCCGGCTCCGTCGTAACTGTATTTCCTGCAAAAAGGATTGCATTGCCTGTCGCAATTTGTTCGCAGCGTCAGTTCCCGAGCGTTTTGGGGCTGATCGAGCCCGAATGGCACGCTGCTTTTGATATGGCGCCAGCCCCCGAGTTCGAGCGCCGGTCGAACCTTAGCGGTACGCATTCAGTTCGCAGTGTTGGCTCCCGAGTGGTTCGGGGCCAATCGAGCCCGAGAGGCACACTGGCTTGATCGTGGCGTCAGCCCCCGAGCGTGGGAGCTGTTCGAGCCTTAGCGGCACGCCACTGGGTTTGCAGTGTTGGCTCCCGAGTGGTTCGGGGCCAATCGAGCCCGAGAGGCACACTGGCTTGATCGTGGCGTCAGCCCCCGAGCGTGGGAGCTGTTCGAGCCTTAGCGGCACGCCACTGGGTTTGCAGTGTTGGCTCCCGAGTGGTTCGGGGCCAATCGAGCCCAAGGGGCACACTGGCTTGATCGTGGGAGCTGTTCGAGCCTTAGCGGCACGCCACTGGGTTTGCAGTGTTGGCTCCCGAGTGGTTCGGGGCCAATCGAGCCCAAGGGGCACACTGGCTTTGTTACGGCGCCAGCCCCCGAGCGTGGGAGCTGTTTGAGCCTTAGCGGCACGCCGACTTCTTTGTCTTGCTCGAGTGCTTCTGGAGCCATTTCTTACCGTTGACGCCCGGCGTGTAACGGAAGGCGAAGCGCCCAACGGATCTTTTTACCGTTTCGCCCGCCCCCGCTAATCACGTTATCTCGCGGTAATTTCGGGCATCAAGGCGCGCTATAAAAGGTGAGGGTTAGACCCGGAGGGAAATCTTCCCATTCCCAGATCCGTCCTCCCCGTTCTTCGCTCTTCATCCCGCCGCCACCAAAGCTCCCATTGCTCGCCAGTCCGTTGTGCGATCTCAGCCACCACGGGGAGCGCAGCCTCGCTGATGCGATCGAAGACCCCTGCCGTAAGATCCATGGCGGGGAGGAAGAAGCTTACTGGCGTCCCGAAGTCTGACAAGATCCCTTCCCCTGTCCTCGCGTGGACGCGGGGGAAGGTGACCACGGAGGTACTGGAGGAGATGGTGGAGCGGAGTGTCCTGCCGCCTCAGGCCGTGGCGGAATGGCGGCCGAGCGCAGGAGAGGTGTTCCCGTCGGAGAACTCCGGTGAGCTGGTCCTTTTCAAGCCTTTCTTCGAGGCGGGACTCGGCTTGCCCACGGGGGCGTTCTTCCGAGGGCTGCTGCACTACTACGGGATCGAGGCCATCAACCTCAACCCCAACTCCATTATGGCGATCTCGGTCTTCATCCACTTCTGCGAGGCGTATCTGGGGATCTCTCCCCATTTCAACTTGTGGAGGTACCTGTACTGGCTGAAGCCTCAGCCGAGCGAGGAGAAGATGGTGGTGGTTGGAGGCGCTGGGTTCATGCTGCGTCAAGGGCGGAAGGATGACTACTTCGACATCGCCCTCAACACCTCCAACAAAGGATGGAAAGCCGAGTGGTTCTACGTCGGGAACCACGAGCCGGCGATCCCCTGCCATACCGGAGAGCGGCCAAAGGTTAAGGATTGCTGGAATGAGCTTCCTGACGCCTCCGAGATGGACGAGATCGACGAGCTCCTGGTGCTGATCAAGGAGCTGAAGGACCAAGGCCTGACGGCGATTGGTATCGCCTGCAACTTCAGCAGGCGGCTGATCCAACCCATCCAGGAGCGGAAGCACCCGGGCTACGAGTACTCGGGGCGAGATGATCCCACTCGGGTCGCCAACCGCACCGTGGGGAAGGAGGAGATGAAGGCGCGCGTTGGCGGGTTCTTCCTCGGCCGCGTGTCAGAGAAGGACCAGCCGCGCCCTTTTTCGCTGAAGAGGCCTCCACCACCGGTAAGTTGCCTTTCCGAGTCCTTTTGAGTGTTTTCTCTTGACGTAATTTCTGGTTTCGTCCGTTGGCCGTCTGATTTTGCGTCTTCTCTTGCGCAGGATCGAGTCTTCGAATTCTTCTCTGCTGCCCCACTTCCGGAGGACTTCCCGAGGAAGGTGATTCTCGAGGACGCGCCTCCGGCTGCTCAGGGAGGCACTCGGGCAGAGGGGGCGGTTGAACCGCCTGCTCCCCGTATATGGGCCCCGAGTGACACGGAGGGCTCTCTGAGTCCTTCGGATGAGGAGGTGGTGGAGGACCGTCCGCGGAAGCGCCGGGCGGCCGTGGCGAAAAGGACTACCCGCGGGGGCGGCGTTTCCAAGCGGGCGGTGGCCGTTGACGACGGGGCGGCCGACGACTCGGCCACGTTGTCGGATGAAGCGCCCTCCGTCCGGGACGCAGTGGCGGATATGGTGCCGCCGCCTCCCAAGTGGAGGCGCACGAAGAAGGTGGTGGCGCGGAAATCGGACGCGCAGCCGGCTCAGCGGCCGACTGCGGGCTCGGAGGCCGATGTTGACGAGCCGGGACGTCCTTCCTCGGTCGTCACGGAGGAAGAGGAGAAGGATGAGGCGGTGCCTGACGACGTGTTCCAGGAGCAGGAGCACGCCCGGGCCATGGGCGTTTCAGTGGAGGAGAGGCGGCGCATGGTGGCGGAGACGCTTGTGCAGGCCACGGCGGATGCAAGGCCAGTCTCCGATTTGGGGACCAGGCCGATCCTCATGGCGGCTTCGGCGCAGCGGCGTCCCAAGCTCCCCGTCATTCGGCCCCGAGTTGCGGTGGTGAAGAGTACTCGGTGAGTTGTTGGTCTTCGCGTTTCTTCTTGTTATCATTTATCTCCGAGTTCTTGTATCAACTTCCGAGTGCTTTTTTCAGCAATGCCTCCGATCTGGACGGTGAGGCGGCGAGCGGGAGGGCTCCCTCAACTGATGCCCTGCGAGGCCCGAGTGCTCCACCCGCCGCACCTGCAGGCCAGTCATCCTCGGGTGCCACGCCCGAGGTGACGAACTCGGCGGATGGACCGGGAGCGGCGGAGACTGCGGAGGTCCCAGTCGGTTGATTCTCCAGAATAATGGATCCTTGATGTGGTCGGCCTCAGGGGCTTTTATAGGCGGCTCTGGCGAATGGCGGTGGGCATCCAATTAGGGTTTCGTACCAACT
>QPGU01000145.1:0-21297 GCA_004135705.1 Alloteropsis semialata | reverse complement strand
CAAAAAGGCATTTGATGAAATAAAGCAATATATGATGACACCGCCAGTTTTGATTCCACCTCAGAAAAATAAGCCATTCCGATTATATTTGTCGACCGATGAATTGGCGATCGGGTCTGTTCTTATACAAGAGTTTGAAGGAAAAGAAATAGTGGTTTATTATTTGAGTCGGAAGTTGATTGATGCGGAAACAAGATATTTGCCGGTTGAAAAATTATGTTTATGCCTATATTTTTCATGCACTAAGTTGAGACATTATTTGTTATCTTCTGAGTGTACAATTGTTTGCAAGACCGATGTGGTTAAATATATGTTGTCCATGCCGATGTTAAAAGGGAGAATCGGAAAGTGGATACTGGCATTATCAGAGTTCGATTTAAAATACGAATCGGCTAAAGCGGTTAAAGGACATGTAATGGCCGATTTCGTAACACAGCGTATCGGAAAAGAAGTTAAATTGGTCGATCCGATGCCTTGGACGCTGTTCTTTGATGGATCTTCATGTGGTCAAGGATGTGGCATCAGAATCGTTATTGTTTCGCCTCGGGGGACAAATTTTGAATTTAGTTATCCGATGGATCCAAGTTTTACCAACAATCGAGTTGAGTATGAAGCATTGCTCAAAGGATTGAAATTGTTATTAGAAGTCGGAGCTGAAACTGTTGAGATTTTTGGAGACTCCCAGTTGGTAATCTTTCAATTAATCGGTAAATATGAATGCAAAGATGATGTTTTGATCCAATATTTTGATGAATGCCGATTGTTGATGAAGGAATTTGTGATGGTCAATATTGAACATATCCCCAAGGCTCAAAATCAGGAAGCTAACAATTTGGCACAAGCTGCTTCTGGCTATCGGAGTTTTCATGAGATCATGACGATTGAGCCAGAAATCGGAGATTGGAGGTATGAAATTATAAATTACCTCAAGGATCCATCACAAAAGGTTTCCAGAAAGTTAAGATTCATGGCTGTTAAATATGTATTACTTGATGATCAATTATATTATAAGACGATTGATGGTGTCTTGCTCCGATGTTTGAGTAAGTTGGAATCCAAAGATATGATGGATGAAGTACATGAAGGGGTTTGTGGTGCACATCAATCGGCTTATAAAATGAAATGGATTATTCGAAAGGCGGGTTGTTTTTGGCCAACGATTCTAGAGGATTGTTTCGAATATTATAAAGGTTGCCAAGAGTGCCAGAAATTTGGGAATGTGCAGAAAGCGCCTGCGTCAGCCATGAATCCGATTATTAAACCGTGGCCTTTTCGAGGATGGGGAATTGATTTGATCGGGCAGATTTATCCATCGTCAAGCAAGGGTCATAAATTCATATTGGTGGCAACTGATTATTTTACTAAGTGGGTTGAAGTGATTCCTTTGAAGATTGCCGATTCCAAGAATATAGTGGAATTCGTCAAGGAACATATTATATATCGGTTTGGTATTCCTCAAACTATCACAACCGATCAGGGAACTATGTTTATGTCTAATGAATTTCAAGATTTTGCTGCCAGTATGGGTATTAAATTATTGAATTCTTCTCCTTATTATGCGCAAAGCCAATGGTCAAGCAGAAGCATCAAACAAAAGTATTATCAAAATTATCAAGCGAAAGATTGATGAACAACCAAGGCGATGGCATCTAACGTTGACCGAATCGTTGTGGGCATATCACATGGCGTGTCATGGGTCTACTAAATTGTCCCCATATCATTTGGTTTATGGGCATGAAGCTGTTTTGCCTTGGGAGATCAAAATCGGATCAAGACGAATATCGGAACAAGGAAACTTGACTGCCGATGAGTATAAAAGTTTGATGAATTTTGAGTTGGATGATTTGGCTGAAACCCGATTAAGAGCATTGGAAAATATTGAAAATAATAAGGCACGTATTGCTAGGTATTATGATAAAAAGGTTAAGCCAAAAGAGTTCATCGAAGGAGAATTGGTTTGGAAGCTGATTTTGCCGATTGGGACTAAAAGTTCTAAGTTTGGAAAATGGTCGCCTAATTGGGAGGGTCCCTATCGTGTAAATCGGTGCATTCCAGGAAATGCATATATTTTGGAAACGTTGGAGGGAGAAGAGTTTTCAAAGGCGCTTAACGAAAAATATTTGAAGAAATATTATCCAAGCATTTGGATTGATTCTTAAAGCCGATGATCTAAACGATATCGTCTAAGATAGCCGATACGATATGTATCGCCTTAAGGGCAAAAATATTTACACAAAATGGATGTTCATCGACGATCGATCTCGTCGGAATCACTCAGGTTCAAAGATGATTACTGTCATCGGAGCAGCATAGCTAAGGGTTTAAACATTACAGAAACTTGCGGATCGCTTCAATCGCGCTCAACCGAATGCTGTCAATCTTCTTGATTTCTTCCAAGTCTTCCACATCGGAGCAAGTCTTCTTGATTTCAAAGGCGCTTAATGGAAAATATTTGAAGAAATATTATCCAAGCATTTGGATTGATTCTTAAAGCCGATGATCTAAATGATATCGTCTAAGATAGCCGATACGATATGTATCGCCTTAAGGGCAAAAATATTTACACAAAATGGATGTTCATCGACGATCGATCTCGTCGGAATCACTCAGGTTCAAAGATGATTACTGTCATCGGAGCAGCATAGCTAAGGGTTTAAACATTACAGAAACTTGCGGATCGCTTCAATCGCGCTCAACCGAATGCTGTCAATCTTCTTGATTTCTTCCAAGTCTTCCACATCGGAGCCGGGGATGTTCTTGATGCTTTTGTGAATTTGACGTACTTCCTCCAAGCGTTTGTTCAAATTCTCTCGTGCCGATTTGATGGAAGCTGGAATTTGGTTGAGTTCATCTTGGGTCTCCGACATCTCCTTGCGGACTTCTTCAAGCCGTTTGAGTAGATCGGCTTCAACACCCTGGAGATGCTTCATCCGATCTTCTAGCCGTGCTGGTTCGGCTTTCAAAGTTCTAATGTGGGCCTCCGATATGTCCAACTGCTTGGCCTTCCGATAGCTTGACTGATACTTGCTGAAGCAGATGATAAACTGCACCAAGAAGGAGACGTCCAAGTGGCACCGATCCGCCACGAGCTAAAGCTTCTGCAATCGGTTGCATGTTTGATGTGGCACCAAGGGTCGGTCCGCAGAATACAAATCTCTCTAGCCACATATTAAGAAAAGCTGCGTGCTCTCTGTCTCCAACTGTGCCAGTTTTGTTGTGATCGGAGATGTATTTCTTCCAGCTTTTGGAGCCCGCGCCGACCAATCTGTATTCCAAATCACGAATAAGTGACCTGGGGTTGGAATTGTCTATGGTGTCGAGGCCGGTCAGCATGTGAACATCCATTAAAGTTGGCGTCATTGGACCGTGACCAAATAGATAAGCATTGAGGGCATCGGACCAGAACAGAGAGCTCGCGGCCAGAAGGTTTTCATTTTTGGCCATATCAGCAAGAGATAGAGTAAGGCATTGGTTTATGTTCTTTTCATCCCAAAAAGCCGATTTGGCGGCTTGCATTCTGAGAAACCAATTCCTCCATCCTGGAACGCTGCCAGGCCACGATCGGAAGGAGCCGGTCCAATCGGTGACTTGCAAATCTGATCCTTTGAAAGGAAGTCTTTCCGATTCCATATTGATGAGGTCCGTCGGATCGGGATCACCCATCGGACCCAGGTAGTATCCGGCCTCGACATGGGAGACAGGGATAACCAGATTGTTCTTAAGATGCTAAAATGATAAATACAGGAATTAGAGGCTCGTAAATAGTTCTGGAAAGGAAATGCAGAGATTAAATGGAGATTTTAAGTGATTTTTACCTCAGGAACTTGGTCAGTGTTTGCCTTATCAAGAGGAGCCGCCATTGTTAAAAGAAATAGATCTACAGTGAACAGTGATGCGAAGAGGGAAAAATCTGAGAGATTGCAAAAGGATGCATTAAAACACAGATGCGTGATATGAATCATATGCGGGATAGTTCTTTACCTGATTCGTGGCGAAAAGTTGAAGCTTGGAGGTCAGATGTTCGCTGGGCGAGGTCTTGCAAGGATGGCAATGGCGGACGTGCGAGCAGATGCGAGTTGAGGAAGACGACGGTTCAGGTCTACGTTTTATAGGCTTATGGGAGAAGGAACCGCCTGAAGGCAAAGGCGCCGTATCCGCACGGGATTCGAGGATTGCAGCAGTAAAGGGTGAGGGTTTCCATATGCTGTTCGCTGCCAGGGTCATCATTGCTTGGAAGAATTTTGGAACAAAATAATATTTTATCCCAAAATTGGGGGGCATGTGTTGACACCAGATTTTGACTCGGTTGAGCGTGTGTATGATAAAAGTCCAGATAAAGGCCGAGTCCGATTCTGGGAGACGTCCGATTCCGATCGGAGTTCCTCCGATAGGAGTCCTAATTGGACACGAGATAAAGGAGGCCGGAGCGTGTACGACTAACCAAGAGGAAGGCGTCTGGAAGCTTCTTCAGGGCCAGATTGCGCATCAAGTATTGTAATAGTTTTAGTAGTTTAAGATTAGATTGCTTTAAATAAATTAGAGATATTGTCGTAGCCGGCAAGTTTTAGTTAGATTTCCAGGGTATAAATATAAACCCTGCGCCATTGTAAAAAATGTTCACACAACCATTCAATCAAACACAACCTTTGGCCTAACGTGCCACCCAAACCTTTTTCGTCGAGTTCTTCAGCAAGCAGGGCTGCATCATCTTGATCTCCGGTTTGTCTGTAAGTTCGACACCCTTATCGAATTAATCTAGGCTTTAGATTGAGGCGCATCGCCCTTCTTCATTTAGTTAATTCACCAATTTATCGAGTTATTCTAGGCTTTAGATTGAGGCGTATCGCCCTTCTTCGTTTAGATTGCTCATCTTTTACCGTATCTTGCTGTTTTATCTTATCGGCTTACATCTATCAGAGAAAGATCTATTTTGTTTTATCACAATTCAAGTTTCATAATAGATCTGTTCTTATTGCTTATATAGCTGATTTAGATCTAATCTGCAAGTTACAAATAAATCTGTTTAAGCACGTTCTTTGATATATATCGACCTATCGGAATAAACGAACTAGTTGATGCCCTGCTAGCGACGCTGTCTCGCAATCGATCCGATCGTTAGTGACATATAATTCAGTTTATTTATCACCTTTAGAGAGATGTATATTAAAAAAATGTTTAGATCAGGTTTATCTCCGATTCGGCTTCCACAGTCGATGGTTTAAATTAATGTCATTTTCTCACGATTCGGTTTT
Source organism: Alloteropsis semialata (assembly GCA_004135705.1). NCBI lineage: Eukaryota > Viridiplantae > Streptophyta > Magnoliopsida > Poales > Poaceae > Alloteropsis > Alloteropsis semialata. Next base: position 16,045 of record QPGU01000145.1, on the reverse strand, counting down.
TCATAGCCGATGGTCCGTTTTAACACTTGTTACATCTTTACAAATCGGACTCATAGCCGATGGTTTATGTTCTCAAATCGGACTATTGTTTTACGTTGATCCGATCTGTTGGGACAAATCGGGGCCTTGGCCGATGAGTTCCTTGTTGTTTACTGATTAAACTTTACCTTGTCAATTTCAGGTCAAATTGACTGGCACGCCACGAACCTCGAGATTTTGGACCTGCGCTGAAGTGAAGCAAATCTTCCAGGCCACAGTGTTAATTTCCGAGAGTCAACGCCTGACTTTTTGGACGTCAACACCTGTCTAAATCGTCTCGTGTTCACCATCGTGCTTCTGGTTCCGGCGAGGCCCCCACGAACAACTCGACTACTTAGGGACCCCCCATAGTAGGCTAGCCGGTATAAAAAACCGACAGCTGGCGCGCCAGGTAGGGGCTCTCGTCGAGAATCGTTCAGCAAGCTCGATGGCACCAGTCATCATCAACTGCGACGGCGACATGGCGTTCGAGAAGGGCGCCACCTTCGTTTTTGGCTCCTGGGTCTGCACGGCGGACGGCGAGGGCAACTTCGACCGCGTCCTCAAATCGCCGACTCCGGAGCAACTCGCCGACAAGCTTGACGAGATCGCGCCCCCGGGACCGAATACAACTCGTCCTCGGGGAACCTCGAGTTCGAAATCAACTCGGACTCAAGGAATCACTCTTCCCGACCCGATTTCAACTCGGGCTGGGAAACTTGCAAAGCGGACCAGGCAACCCGAGTCGGTTTCTGAACCATCGGCTATGCCAAAATTCGCCAATTCAAAAATCCAGAAGAAAAGGAGTCCAGCCACTGTTAAGCATGAGGCCGACACCCCGGGCCAATATCCCTTTGGACTCGCGGGCCCCACCCTCTGCTTTCCAGGTGGCGTCCTCAAAACAACTCCGATCTCTGGTCGAATTCGACGAACTTCCCCTTAACGGGAAACAAGTCGGACTCGTCATCACTTCAACACCCGAAGGACGATTTGTTCACTGGCCGGGACGCAAGCCAGCACTTGGAGCAACCCCACAGGAGGACTTGGACATGTCTCGCATCATCGCGTGCATCGATCCACTCCCGTTTCAACACGGAGAACCCCTGAATTCTTCAAGCAGCCGCGGCTCAACAGTCCTAGTAACTTCAAGCACAGGGAGCTACTCACCAGGGCGCCAAGCCATGGTGATCATCGGCCAGGAACAAGAAGTCTCCAACGACGAGCCAACTGTGGAGAACGAAGCTGAAGCTGACCGTAACCGACGCAGGGAGCGAAATGTCGCTCGCGCAGAACGACGTCGCCGCCTCGGCCGTAGGCTACCTCCACAGGACCTCAACGCCAAGTTCCGGCAAGTTGCCGGCCAAGACGTCTACTCCAGCGCTGCAGCCAACATCATGGCTGTCGTCACAGAGCTGGGACAGATGCCCGAAACTCCTGAGATCCTCAGGATGAAGACAATGCTCGAGACAGCGGCCATCCAGCATGACGCAATCAACCCGGCGAAGACCATCACCCGAGCACCAAGCCGCCAGGCAAGCAGCGCACACCCTGAAGTTGCAAACCGAGGCAACCAGTCCCACCACCCGAGCAGAGAACAACGCCGACATGAAGGAGGCATAGTACTCGGCGGCGGAGGCCGTGACCACGGCGCTGGACCAAGTCAACCGCGAGGTTCAGTAGAGCCACGTCGGCGGTCGTGATGGCAACCGAAACAGGGACAGACGCCCCGAGAATCGTGATAACAGGGATCTGCGAGAACAATTGCCACCCAGGGACGCGCGCACCATCATCTCATCACGGGCGCGCGAGCGCGAAGAACAAGAACGCCGCAGACGCCAAGAGTACGACCAAGTCTACGGAGCGCCGGGTCAGTGATCACCACAACCTCAACAAGTACGAAGGGTTCCCGGTCTTCTCAGACCGCATCCGCGCTACTTCCTGGCCCGACAAGTTCAAACCAGCTCATATCGATAGATATGACGGGAAACGCGACCCCGAGCAGTGGATTCGCATCTACTACTCGGCAATCAAGGCGGCGAGGGGCAACACCGACACCATGTGTACCTATCTCCCAGTAGTCCTCGATCAGGCCCCACTGACCTGGTTAGAAGGGCTCAAGCCAGGCTCCATCGACTCCTGGGATGAACTCTACAAGGCTTTCATCAACAACTTCCAAGGTTCATGGCAGAAGCCGGGTACTCGTTTTGACCTCGCCCAGTGCAAACAGGGCCAGAACAAGTACTTGCGCAGTTACAACCGGCGATTTTGGGAGAAACGCGCAACCTGTGCTGGCCTATCCGACCAAGATGTCATCGATTGCTTCCACGGTGGCCTTACAGACCCCGTGCTGCATCTCGATTTCGGAAGGAACAGGCCAAAGACGCTAGAGCAGATGCGAGAACTCATCAGCCGCTGGTCAGATGCAGAAGACATGCAGCGTAGAGAGATTCAACCGTAACAAGTCGGGAGGAGATCGCAACAACAACGGCGACCGCAACAAGGGCAAGCAAGTTGAGAACAATAGCAAGCGCGACTTCAGTGATAAGAAGCGCAAACCTGAAGACACGGTCAATGTTGCTGAGAAGAATTCTTCCCGCAGGAAGTTCGAAAAACTACTCGACAAGCAGTGCCCTTTCCACCCAAAGGATAAGCACTCAAGCAGGGACTGCTGGTCGCTTAAGAAGGCGTTCTCAGCAGAGGGCGCTCCCAAACCAAATAACCCTGACAACAAAGGAGACAAGGGTGACAAAGACACCGGCTACCAGCAAGCCGACAAGGTTGTCAATGTCATCTTTGGGGAATCACTCAGTCAGAATCCAAGCGCAAGCAAAAGCTTATCCACCGCGAGATCGCCTGTATTGAGCCTGCCATCCCCACCTTCCTGAAGTGGTCAGAAGTCCCCATCAGCTTCTCTCGCGACGATCAATGGACCAACATCAAGAACCCGGGGCGATACCCTCTGGTACTTGACCCTGTGGTAGCTGGCGCGCGACTCACAAGAACATTGATCGACGGAGGAAGCGGTCTCAACATCCTGTTCGCCAAGACTTTGAAGAAGATGGGCTTAGACATCACCAACCTGCTCAAGCCCACTGATTCACCCTTTTACGGCATTGTTCCAGGCAACGCTGCCGTGCCCCTTGGCCAGGTATCACTCCCAGTTACATTTGGTACCGAGGCCAACTACAGGACCGAGTACATTACATTCGAGGTCGCCGACTTCGAATCATCGTACCACGCAATCCTGGGAAGACCCGCTCTGGCGAAATTCATGGCGATCCCACATTACATCTACCTCATCATGAAGATGCCAGGCCCTAAGGGGATCTTATCCCTAAAGGGCGACCTGAAGACCTCGTACGATTGTGACACCGAGGCAGTGACGATTGCTGCAAGCATGCAGCAACCGAGCCAGGCAGCAATCATAGCAGCTATGGCAAAACAACTTGGCGAGGCTGAGTTGGAAATCCCAACGAAAAAGCCAGCCGTGCAGAACATGAAGCCCTCCCAGGAAGTTCCAATCAAGGCAATCGACCTAGGGACGGGCGACCCCTCCAAGACGGCGCTGATAGGCGCTGACCTGCCTATCAAATAGGAAAGCGCGCTCACCAGCTTCTTACGGGACAACCGCGACATCTTCGCATGGAAACCGTCTGACATGCCGGGAGTCCCAAGGGAGTTGGCTGAGCGCAAACTCAATGTTGATCCTGCCGCCAAGCCGAAGAAACAACATCTACGACGCTTTGCCCAGGACAAGAAAGAAGCCATCCGTTCGGAGCTGGCGAAACTCTTAGCAGCCGGGTTCATTAAAGAGGTGTTCCACCCAGACTGGCTCGCTAATCCTGTCCTGGTCCGCAAGAAGAACAACAACGAGTGGAGAATGTGTGTCGATTACACTGACCTGAACAAGCATTGCCCAAAGGATCCTTTCGGGCTACCTCGCATCGATCAGGTGGTGGATTCTACAGCTGGGTGCTCTCTACTCTGTTTCCTGGATTGCTACTCGGGCTATCATCAGATAAGCCTGCACAAAGACGACCAGATCAAGACGGCGTTCATCACTCCGTTTGGCGCCTACTGCTACACTACAATGTCCTTTGGACTCAAGAACGCAGGAGCCACATATCAGCGTGCAATTCAGAGTTGTCTCAAGGCTCAGATTGGCAGAAATGTGGAAGCCTATGTTGATGATGTCGTCGTCAAGACAAAGAACCCGGATAGTCTCATCGATGACCTATCCGAGACCTTTGCACATCTCAGGGAGTTCCAATGGAAGCTCAATCCTACCAAATGTGTGTTTGGCGTGCCCGCGGGAAAACTGCTGGGCTTCATAGTCAGCCACCGGGGAATTGAAGCTAATCCCGAGAAAGTTACCGCTATTACATCCATGGCGCCTCCAAAATCCCTCAAGGACGTTCAGAAGCTGACTGGATGCATGGCGGCCCTCAACCGATTCATTTCAAGGCTGGGTGACAGAGGATTACCTTTCTTCAAGCTCCTCAAGAAGCAAGACAAGTTCGTATGGACTCCAGAAGCTGATGCGGCGTTTGAAGACCTCAAGACATTTCTCCAGTCACCACCAGTACTGACTGCACCAGCTGATAAGGAACCACTGCTTCTCTACATAGCAGCAACAACTCACATCGTGAGCACTGCTATTGTAGTCGAGCGGGAGGAACCGGCCATGTATACAAAGTACAGCGGCCCGTTTACTTCATCAGCGAGGTGCTTTCAGAATCAAAAGTACAATACCCGCAGGTCGAAAAGCTATTATATGCAGTCTTGATCACATCTCACAAGTTGCGCCACTACTTCGACGCCCACCGGGTTGTTGTAGTCACCTCTTTTCCAATTGGTGACATACTCCATAACCGGGACGCGACAGGGCGAATCTCCAAATGGGCGGTCAAGTTGGGCTCCCATGCCATCGATTTCGTCCCACGAGCTGCCATCAAATCTCAAGCCCTGGTGGACTTCGTCGCTGAGTGGACAGAAATACAACACGCAGTACCAGAAGAACCCCTCGAGCATTGGATCATGTATTTCGACGGATCACTGAAGCTTGAAGGGGCAGGCGCAGGAGTACTTCTCATATCCCCAAAAGGCGATCAGCTTAAATATGTGCTCTAAATCCTGTGGAAAGCCACCAACAATGAAGCCGAGTACGAAGCTCTACTGCACGGGTTGCGCTTGGCAGCTTCCCTTGGCATCAAGCACATGGTGGTGTACGGCGACTCCTCTGTGGTGATCAATCAGGTCAATAAAGATTGGGACTACACCAAGGAGAACATGGATGCATACTGCATGGAGGTGCGCAAACTCGAGAAGCACTTTCATGGGCTCGAATTTCATCACGTCATCAGAGACAACAACATGGCTGCTGATGCACTTTCAAAGCTGGGTTCCCACCAAGCGCAAGTACCAGGCGGCGTTTTCGTCCATGAGCTGTTACAACCATCCACAAGGAGCAGGAAGTACAGCCGACTACAACACCACCCCATCAGCAAGTCATGGTGATTACACCCGAGTGGACAAAGCCCTTCATCGAGTACATACTGCACCAGAGGGAGCCCGAAGATAAGATGGAGGCTGAGCAAGTTATCAGACGAAGCAAGCACTACATAGTAGTCGGCTCCACCCTTTTTCGACGCGGCGCCTCATCTGGAGTCTTGATGAAGTGTGTCACTCCAGAAGTCGGACGGGAAATCCTTGAAGAAATCCATGGTGGAATCTGCGGGAACCATGCTGCTCACCGCACGATCGTAGGCAAGGCTTTCCGGTCCAGGTACTATTGGCCATCCGCTGTGGCCGATGCCGAAGAAATCGTGAAGACCTGTCAGGGCTGCCAATACTTTGCCCGGCAAGCTCATGTCCCTGCAACGGTCCTCAACACCATACCGCCCTCCTGGCCCTTCGCATGCTGGGGGCTCGATATGGTTGGACCACTCAAGACTGCGCCAGGAGGTTTCAAGTATCTCTACGTGGCGATCGACAAGTTTACCAAGTGGATTGAAGTTAAGCCGCTAGTCAACGCTACAGCAGCGAAGGCGGCCGAGTTCATCCAAGACATTGCTCATCGTTTCGGCGTCCCAAATCACATTATCACCGACCTTGGCTCAGAATTCACAGGGAGCGAGTTCTTTGATTTCTGCGATAACCTGGGAATTGAAGTCCGCTACGCATCAGTAGCGCATCCACGAACCAATGGACAAGTTGAGAGAGCTAACGGCCTCATACTTCAAGGTCTCAAGCCAAGGCTCTATGAACCACTCAAAAAGTACGGCGGCAAGTGGGTGCAAGAATTGCCAGCCGTGGTATGGGGGCTCAGAACCCAGCCCAGCCGCGCGACGGGGCAATCACCCTTCTTTCTGGTCTACGGCTCAGAAGCAGTACTCCTGGTGGACATCGAGTACAATGCTCCAAGAATCCAAAACTACTCGGAGGAAGCAGCAGAGCAGAGTAGGGCAGAAGATGTGGACATGCTAGAAGAGGCGAGGCTAGCTGCGTTGATCAGGACAACCACGTACCAGCAAGGACTCAGGAGGTATCATGACTGAAACATCCAAATGAGATCGTTTAACATTGGTGATTTGGTCCTTCGAAGAATTCAGAGTACAAAAGATCAACACAAGCTATCTTCTCCTTGGGAAGGTCTGTTTATAGTATCAAGGGTCATCGGTCCGGGTACTTATCAGCTACAAAGGGAAGACGGAACAGAGGTGCCCAATGCATGGAACATTGAGCACTTGCGGCGTTTTTACCCTTGAAGAAGATTATTAGAGTTTTTTAAGAGTCAATAAACAGTCAGCCTTCTTTATGTACTGATATCGGCTTCTTAGCCTAATAACAATAAAGTATCAATATTCCATTGTCTTCAAGCTACAGTCTTACAAATTTGAATCATCCTGGGTTGTTTAAAAACAATCTAGAAAGGGTTGTTTTAAATGCCATCTACTTTCTGTTTCACACAGAAGGATCGGGCGCATCTTTTTTGACTCATCCCGGGTTGTTTAAAAACAATCCAGAAAGGGTTGTTTCAAAAGCCATCTACTCTCTGTTTAAAAACAGAAAGATCGGGCGCACTTATTTATTTGAATCTAGTCGGGTTGTTTAAAAACAATCCAGAAAGACTACATTCAATTGCCATCTACTTTTTGTTCAAAGCAAAGAGATCGGGCACAATTAATCAGATACAAAGATACTTTTTGAATGAAAAACATTAAGTATTTACATCTGAACCAAGTTCTTTACAAAGGGTTTTCTTACAGAAAGAGACTCTAGAACTTAAGACGAGAAACGATCTTCTCTACAGTGTCCTTCTCCTCCTCCATGTAAGTATCAAACATGGCCCGGGTACAAGCCGGGTTGATTTTCCCTTCAGTAACACCTAATGGCTGTGAAGGAAACCATGAACGGACAACCCCGAGTACTTGTTTAGTACACGAACGGGCGACCCGTTGGCAATATAGCTCCACTTGCCCAGGAGTTGCTCGAAGACGATCAAGGGGAGGAGGAGCAACACTTCCGGCGGGTACTTTAGCATATGCTTCAACCAAGGGCAGGGAGGCTTCCTTCCAAGACTCAATCTCCGCACCACGGCGATTGACCTCCACGCGAAGCGCCTGGATTTCAGCCTCCTGATTGCGGATCTTGGTCAGGTCTTCAATGAGTTGGGCATCGGCATGCTGGCGCATTTTCTGCTCTTCTGCGAGATCTGCCATGCATTCCGTCTCCCTCCGCTCTGCTTGGTTGGCGCGCTCCTGCTCCCGATAAAAGCGGTTCTTCATATCGATGAACTCGCCTTTTAGAGCTTCAACGCGCTTCTCATTCTCTGCAGACAGCATATCAGATCTTATTCATTATATGATCATTGCAAGCAGAGACAAAGTACTCGGCATACACACCTGAGAGTTTTTGTCACAAAGACTTATTCTTCTCAACCATGTCATCGCGCTGGTCCTGGTACAAGTTGATCTTCTTGTACGCCTCATCCAGCTCTCGGCGCAATTGGGCGCGTTCTTGGTCCCACGCTGCTTGTCCCTTGGCCAGATCGGCTGTGGCTTTTTCAGCGCGGGCAATGGACGTGCTTGCTCTCCGAAGCATCTCAGATTTCTGCTGAGATCGTGCAAGTATACTCTACATCCAGATTAAAGGAAGCAGGGTTGATTACAGTACGAAGGAGATAAGTATTTACAATACTACACTATTTCTACTAACCTCTGTGAGCTTGGAGAGTTGTTTGTACAGCTCGGCGGCCTTCTCCAGATCTTCGTGGTCAACTTCAGAGTTGAATAAGAAGGCGTCTTCATCTTCATTAGGGTTGACGCCGGGTGTGCCCGTGAAGATCTGGAATGGCTCTGGTGAAGGCTCGCGGGGTTTCTTTTGCTCCCGGATGATTTCTTCAACAATGGCTTCCTTCATCAGGCCAGTGGTGGTGTTCACTCCTTCAGAGCGGAGGCCAGCCATCCGGATACTTTCTGTTGCTTTGGGCCAAGACCCAGGAGCAGAAGAACCCGGAGCGGCTTGTTCTCTTATAGGAGGTGGTGGCGCGACGTTGCTGCTAGCTGCTTGAGGATGAGGCGGTGAAGATACTTGGGGGCTCGGCCTTCCTCCTCCTCCTGTCTCCATGATTGGAGTCTTGGGTACATCAGCAGGAGCAGGAGTAGGCGGACGGCTGCATAAACAATTGAAGATTAGCAATATTCGCGTTTCAAGAATTTTGCTTCATAAAGTTGGATCATTTACCTGGCAAATTCCATGTTGAATTCTGGTTCTTCAACAACAAAGTCAAAGCCGCCAGCCGGGTTGTTTTGAGGTCCTTGAGGCTCTTCCGACTGAGCGGGTTCTTCTTGTTGAGGGTTCTGCAATTATGCAATCAATTCAGAAAACAACTCGGCAAGAGGATAAAACCAAGATTTTTTGGCATAAAAGATAATAGGGATACCTTGGGTAGAGGAGACTGTAGTGGGACTCCTACTGGGATCTCTACATTGGATTCAGGCTCTGCTTCAAGTGCTTCTGCTTCATCAAGAATGGTATCTGCTGATTTCTGCACAGAAGGAGACACTCTCTTCCGCATAGCCCGTTTTTTCTTGGGGATGGTTGGGCTTGGGGCATCGTCATCACAAGGCCTTTTCAAGCCTGATCCTCCTTGCCCGAGTATCTTCCCGAGAGGAGGTTGGGGTGTGTCATCATCAGAATCGACTACTTCTTCCAGAATCACCTGGTCCATATCTGGCGGCGCCTTCTTCTTCCCTTTCCCCGAGCTATCAGCAGTTTGTTGGGGCGGGGGAGATCCGGGCAACCCGGATTGGTTCTCTGCAATGTCTGGGGGTGAGGAAGCTAGTCTGATGCGCATTTCCTGGCATTGAATAGTGCAGCCATTGATTAGTTATCAAGATGCAAGACGGTGTAAAACATATTCAGGATTGTTTTCAAGTTTACCAATGATGACGGATGACTTGCCGAGTACTCGGGTACCCGGCGTGGCAGATCCTGGGCATCCATGAAGAGTGCCTGGACGCGGACGGCGACTTCATCTGAAGACAAATCGCTGGTGGAGATCCTGGTTGGGTCTTCGGGGCCGGTATAATCATAGCCGGCGTGCACCCGCTTCTGGCAGGGTTGTACGCGGCGGCGCAAGAACGAGCTGGCAATCCCGATGGCGGTTAAGCCTTGATCTTTCAGAGCAGCAATCATCTTGATGAGCCTGGAGATCCCGTCGACCTTATCCCTATCGAGGGATTCATTCCATGATTCTTGCGGCCGAGGGAGATGACCAGAGTGCTTGGATAGCCTTGGGGGCTGATTTTCCACATAGAACCACTTGTCATTCCAGTCTTTGATGGAGTCATTCATCTTGAAATCAAAGTAAACATTCTTCATCCCCTGGCGCAACTGGAATCCGGCCCCGCCGACTACTTTGTCAGGGGTGGCCTTCACGCGGAAGAGGTAGCGGAATAGATTGAAGTGGGGATCGATCCCCAAGAAGGTTTCGCAGAGATGGATGAAGAGGGAAATTTGAAGAATAGAATTGGGATTGAGATGGACCAATTCCAATTTGTAATAAGAAAGAAGCCCTCGGAGAAAATCATGAGCGGGGAGGGCGAATCCGCGTTCATAAAAGGCTACAAACACCACGATCTCGTGGATTTCTTCGAAAGGCCAGGGCTTACCTGCATCAGTGCACCAACAGGAGATTGACTTGTCCAGCAGGTAGCCTTGGTCTACAAGACCTTGCACCATCTCGTCTGTAGCCTTGGATGGCTTCCAGGTGAGAGCCGGCGCAGGAGAGTTTTTGAACACTGGCATATCGCCGATTGGGATCTTGGATTTCTTTTTGCTTGTGGCGGATTTGCTCTCAGTAGGCTTGCTGGAAGCAGGTTTGCGACCCATCTTGCCAGACAAGATTCTTGATTTAACTCTCGAACGGGGCTTGAGTGGATTGCGGATTGCGCGCGGAGGCGAAAAGAGTTTGAGGATTTCAGTGGTGAAAGCAACGGCGGCAGGGATGAGAATATGAACGGTTCACCCTCTATCTTATAAGATTGAAGCGGTAACCCTAAGCGTATTCTCTGTAACCCGTTTTCCAAAATACGCCAACACTTATGTATTCAAGGTTACAAACCAGATGCATATTTGTGCGGCCATTTCCTAACGAGCTAGGTCATTTTCCGATGAATTTTCATTCTCGGGGGCTGATGCTTAATGGGAGTTATTTCCATATCAAAGAATATACATATTTCAACAGAAGTCTTTAAGCTTATTGTCATCTGCTTTAAGCTTGGGGGCTGGGGGGGAAATAGTATATTTCTTTTGGAAAGTTTTTTCAATGAAGACCCTGGAATTGTTTTTAATCCTTGAAAACATTTCTAGGCTCGGGGGCTAGACCCATAATGGGTCCATCTTTTTTCAAAAGCTGGACACCATTATAGTAAATGGGAAAGTTTTTGCATCAATCTTGGTTCATGAACCAAGGCCCGGGGGCTGGCTGCAAAAGAAGTCGGCAAAGGAGCACATCATGTTCACTTCTGAAGGTTTTCAACATGCAAGACGACGAGGAAACAACTCGGCTGATGCTGAAATTGTTGAGAAACAACCCGGCAGGCGTGAAGACATGAAGACGCTCGGGGGCTTGACGGTCCAGGATCTATGGGAGTCCTCATGGGCCACAGTCCCGTTAGGAAATTGGGCCGGCAACCCTGACTGATACAAGGAAGGACTGTACAGCTTAAGGAAACTAGTCGGGTACTGGGAAACAACCCGGCCTACTCATGTTAGGACTCTGTGTATTGTATCCGACTAGGAGTTTGTATTTCTTGCCTTGTAGACCCTGTCTCCCGAGTATATAAGGTGAGGCAGGGACCCCTTGTAAAAACATACACATCAATACGAGAAGATCCACCATACAGGACGTAAGATATTACGCTCTCTACTCGAGGCGGCCTGAACCTGTCTAAATCGTCTCGTGTTCACCATCGTGCTTCTGGTTCCGGCGAGGCCCCCACGAACAACTCGACTACTTAGGGACCCCCCATAGTAGGCTAGCCGGTATAAAAAACCGACAACCATGACATCGTATTTGAGCTTCTCGACATCCTTGGCATGCTCGCACGCCTCTTGGAGCCGCCCCTTCAGGGACTCGATCTCCTGGTGGGCAGCGGCCACCCGCCCTTCAAACTCGCCCCGCGCATCTTCACGGGCGGTGGTGATCTCTCGGCGGGCGGCCGCCAGCTGCTCCCTCAAGGCATCGCGCTCGGCGGTGATCGAGGACAGACGGTCCCACGAATCCCTCTCCCGGCGCAGGAAGAGGGACTTGTCCCGGCTGCGAGCCATCAAGGACTGCGAAAACCGAGCCAAAGTTAGAATCAACTGGGAAAAGAAGAAAAAGAAAAACGGGATGAAAGAAAAGTTACCTCCCCGCAAGGAATGGTGACATCGCGAATGGCGTCCAAGGCGGAGTTTAGCGACCGGACCGCCAGCCCGATCCCGGCGCGAACCCGGGAAGCCTCGTCGTTCTCCTCGGCGTCGTCCAAGGAGAAGACGACCTCGCCCGAGGCACGGTCGGTCCAAGAAAGGCGCGGACCCCCGAACGCAAAGGGGTCCGTCCCGGCCCGAACGACCTCGCGGCCCGATAGGGTGGCGGCTCCGGGATGGATCTCCTGACCCAAGCTCGATCCCGCCGTCCCTCCTCCCGCGAGAGCGGCCGACATCACCGCTGCGGGGGTCGAAGGCGCGGGAGAAGGGAGCACCGGGTGTCCGCCTACGCCGAGCGACGGGTCGGCCGCGACAGCGACGGTGGCCGGGGCAGGGAGAACCTCCTCCTCAAGATCGGCGCCGCTCGGAGTCCCGGCTGGCTCCGAAGCAGGCCCTCCCCGCAGGGTGCTGTCCGCCGAGCCGCCCGGGCGCTCGGGCGGGACAGAAATCGGCCCCGTCTCCTCCTCCTCCCGACCGTCCGCCGGCGCCGAGCGACTCGGGACCTCTTCGGCCCTCTCCGACCCATCCTCAGTAGAATGTCCGACCGCTTGGGCCGGGAGGACGGGATCTTCTCGGTCAGGGTCGGCCGCGGAAAGTACTGGCACCTCCTCCCCGACCACGTCCCCGGTCGGTGCGTTCATCTCTGGCGGCGCGGCATCTCCCGTTTCGGCCGGCTCGTCCGCGGGCGGAAAGCACAGCCCGACGAGGGCCTCCGGAATGGCCCCAGCTGTGGGGACGGCCTCGGCGTCCGACGCCGCGACGAGCTGCTGCTGGGGAAGGAGCGGGTCAAGCACCCCTCCCACCGGAGGGCTGCTCAAGACGATCCCTTGGCTCGTCGCCGCCTCGGAAGTCCGGCGCGCGAGTCGCTTGACCGGCGCCAGTCCTAAAGGGATAACCTGACTTCCCCTCCTGCGAACAAAGGAAGGCCTCACACACGCGCCTCGACCAGGGTAGGGAAGACAGACGAAGAAGGGAGAAAAGACTTACCGAGACGACAAGGGAAAACCCCGGGACGGTCGCTTAGCTGGGGGAGCCGCCCCTGACCCCGACCCTTCCTCTCGCGGCCGCTTGCTCGGGTCACCCCTCGGCGAGTCCGCTCCCGGGTCGGAGAGCTGGCGCCGCGAGGAACTTCGCGCGGCGGCCGAGTTGGCGGCTGCGTCGGCGTAGGGTCGCCGCCGCCCGACGGCTCCTCAGCGTCCAGCGCTCCCCAGTCCACCGCGGACCCGCGCTGGGAGGTCGGAAGGCCCGACGTGGACTCGTCGGAAGAATCCGAGGCGAAATCAAAGCCCCCCTCGAAGGGACCCTGATCCTCGCTCCACAATCCTTCCTGCCGGGCGTGCAGGCGCCGCTGGCGGTACTCCTCCTCGGCCTTCTCACGGGCCAGCCGTTTCTTCTCTTTCTTCCTCTCGGCGGCCGCTTTCTTCAAACGAGCGGCCTCTGCTCGCTCACGGTTCAGAGCCCGAGCGGCCACGTCTTCAGGGAGCGGGGGCCGAGAGGGTTTGTAGACCAGGGGTTGCTGGAGACAAAGAAACATGAATGGCTTGTCAGGTTAAAAAATACACAACGAGGATAAACGGAAAAACCCCGAAAACTCACCGGGATGAGGGATTCGCCCACGGGGCGCATGACGGGGTGGTCCCGCATCGGGTACGCCGCGGAGTCGCGCACCACAGCCTCGCGAAGACGGGCGCGCACCTCCTCATCCGAGAGGACCCCGACGGACATGACCGACCCCGTCCAGTCCTCCGCCAGGGTCATCTGGTCCAGCCTCAGCCGGCGAGCCATCAGCGGAAGAACGCGGCGCGTGTGGTACGCCGCGATGATCCCGGGGCCGGTGACCCCCCGCTCGCGAAGGCGCAGGACCGCCGCGTGGAGGCCGGACAAGTGCGACCGCTCCGCCCTGGGAGGGCCCCAATGCCAAGTGTCCGGCCGATTCTCGATGGTCCTCCCCGTGAAGGCCGGAGAGGGGCGGCCGGGGATGCCACCCCTTGTTGGTGGTCGTCAGGGGAAGCTTGGGGTAGTTCTCGCCCTGATGCGGGCGCAGCCGGATCCCCGCGCAGCCGAGCGGCGTCAGCCGCCCGTCCTTCTTCACCTCCTCGACATGGAAGTAGGACCTCCAGAGGTCGAAGTGGGGGTCGATTCCGAGGAATCCTTCGCACAGGGCCACGAACACGGCGACGTGCAGCAGCCCGTTAGGGTTGAGATGCTGGAGCTCAATCCCGTAGTAGTGAAGGAGTCCGCGGAGGAAAGGATGGGGGGAAGCCCAAAACCCCGTTCATGAAAGGGGATGAAGGACACGACGTACCCATCAGCGGGGGAGGGGACGGCCTCGTCGCCCGGAGCCATCCACTCCGCCAGATCGGTCCGCGGACACAGGAGCCCGCGCTCCACCAGACGCTCGAGCTCGGCTTCGGTGACGCGGGAACGAAGCCAGGCCATGGCCGACGAGCGGGGAGAGCGACGGGCGAAGGGAGAAAGGTACGGATTTGGGCAGGTAATGACGTAGGCGGCGGCGGCGATTCGGGAGCAGGCGAGCGAAGGAGGAAGAAGAAGGGACCTCCGCCCCCCCTCTTAAATAGATAGGTAAGGGGGCGGGGCGGCGGGGAGCCTCGGGTCTCTCGCCTGTGCCGCAGGCCGAAGGGCCCACGCGGCCCCACGACACGCGCCCCCGCTCGCCCACGTCTCCCACGCCCCGGGACTCGCGCCCCGGTTCTCTCTCTCCGAACCCTTCGCATTCCATTTTATCGCCCCGCCTTTTTCCGTTAAATACGCTATTTCCTTTGTCTTTCCTTGCGATTTTATTTTTCAGGAAAAGGAAGATGGCGCTGGGCCGTTCTCGGGCCGGAAGGCCATGGCGAAAAGCCCACAGGGGACGCGTCCGACGGAAAACACAAACCGAAAAACAGCCCAAGAGTTCTAAGGCCGGCCCAAGGGTCCGACGGCCGCTCTGGGGCGCACGAGCGAAGGGGCAGCGACGGGCGGGCCCGCTAGAGGCCGTAGCCTCGGCACGCGAGTGCCGAGGACGTCCCGACCTGCGTTCGAGCCCAAGGCTCCTGACCCCATGTATCTCATCGAAAGAGAGGCAACGAGCCCCCGTGGTCGGTCGGACGATCATGGGAACTAAGGGGGTCGGGAACGCTGGGGATTTTCCGAGGTCGGTCACAAGCTGATCCGACGGTCCTCCCTCGGAGGGGGGCCGAGGCCTCGCTCGATCCAGCCCGTTAGTAGCTCACCGGGAGCCGTGTTTCGGCCTAAGTGGCAAAACGCGAGGCGTGCCCTAACCTTCCGTCCCGCGGAGGGATTGCGTGAGGGGAAGACGATAAAAAGACGAAACAACCTCCCCACCCCAAAACGGCCGCCTTGGGGAACACCGGGTGGCTGGAATCGCGAAAAAGAGACTGACCACGCGGTCGCAGGAAAACGCCCCAAGTCAACCAAATTCCTTTATTCCATGAATAAGGGCAAAAAGTACATACGGCCGAGGGCCGTGGAACAGTACAAATGGGTCTCGCCACCCTCGGTGGCGAAATCGGGCGACGAAGAGCGCGGGAGTTTCGGTGCCACGAGAAGGGCTAAACTGCGAGCATCGCAGTCCTTCTTGTAGCATCTCCCCGCCCACCGGCACCCCAAAGGGAGCTAGGCGAAGGTCCGCCCTCGGCAGCGCGACGGCGTCGCGTCCCCGCCGGCCGCTTCCCTCATCCCAACGCCGACCGACCCCAAACACGGCGTCACGTAAGCGTCCCGGAAAAGGATGAGAAGCGCGGCGGTGGCTATACACGACTCCTGCAACTGCCCTGGCAAGGCCCGACCGAGGCCAAATGCCGGGCCAAGTTGAGGAGACGGCGACAGCTCCACCGACTCGCTCCCCCTCAAGCCCATTCCACCGCCGCCGAGGTGGGGTGGTCGGACGGAGGGGAGCCGCCGGGAGAGAAGTCGTCCTTCACGTGCGACACCGAGGGGCGTCCCTCCACGCCGAAGCTCCCTACGGTCGCAGTCATTCTTGTGGCATCAGCGGGCTACTCCCCCACCCCTGGGGCCAGGGGGACGCCCC
>QPGU01000144.1:0-21315 GCA_004135705.1 Alloteropsis semialata | reverse complement strand
ATCAGAAAATCATAATAAATTCTACAAAAATGTTCTGTAGCTGAAATTTTTACTAAAAGTACTATTTTACCAAAGGCATTTTATGGGAATTTTTCATATTTTTCTGAGTTGTACAGAATATTTGGTGATTTATCCATTCTCAACTAGCTAGCAAAAACTTAAATCCAAATCTACCAAAATCGTGAATAAAATGTGGCCAACAGATACTCAACTCAACTCTACTGATCACAACAGATCCATCAAAAGTGGTTTTTCATTTTTAGCACATTCCTATGATTTATAAAGCAATAAACATCCTCTCAAGCACATCTTCATACATACAAAAATACATTGGGAATAACACAGAGTACACATGCATATGATACACCATTGGAAAGATAATTTCTCAAGGAATCCAGAAAGTCTAAGTTTCTGATTTTACAATTTTTCTGTGATTTTTGGTGATTTATTGAATGTTCAGCCGATTTAAAAGGAAAAGAGAGCGTGAATAGTAAAAACGAGATTTACATCGGGGTCCCTGGAAAACCGAAAATAATTGCTGACAAGTCCTTTCTTCGCGAATAGGTCCTTGGATTCTTGCAGAAAACCCCCTGCAGATTTCCACCTTTAAACATAAATCCAAAACATCTATACATAACCCCCTAGGCTTCTTATTCCTTACCCCCAAGTCCTCTTCTTCTACCTCACGACCAGACCACCGAAGGGGCTCGTCGGGCTTCCTGGCCGCCGGTGGTGGCCGGCGCTGGCGCCCTCCCTAGCCTGGGCGCACGGGCGGGAGGCTGCGGCGCCCTCCCCAGACCGCGCAGGCCTGGAGCAGGCGGCCGGCCGCGGCCCACGGCTCCTGGCCACGTGCGCCTGCGGTGGCCGGTGGAGGCGGCGGCGGCCCGGCCTCCTGGTGGTCGGAAGGGGAGGGGAAAAAGGTTGGAAATGATCAGTGGAGTACGAGGAACGTGTCTGGAGTCTTGGATTGCATGGAGGAGGAGCGAGGAGCTACGATTTCGCAATGGAGGAAGTCGGCCCGAGCTCTAGCAATGGTGGACGGATTTCTTTGATTTCTCGGAGTCTAGCAATGGCGGAGATAGCTAGGCTCTGGAGGGCGGAGACGACAAGGTGGAGGAGGTCTAGGGGCGATGAATCGAGGATGACGCGGCGGAGGGAGGTGAATTTGGTCGAGGAAGGACTGAGGTCTTTACTGTCCTCGATGCCCGGTCATCCTTATCGCGCCAGCTCGACGGACAGCGCAGCAGCGCATTTGGCATTGCCAGGGGGCACGAGTAAAGCGTGGACACGCGGATGGACAGCTGGAGGGCGAGGATTTGGCGTTGACGGCGTCGAGGTCGCCGAGGTCGGCCTCCTGTCCGGAGACAACCGGTCAGACCGGTTGTGAACCGGTCTGACCGGTCCCGACGCCGGCTGTGCGACGAGGCCGATCTACCTTCGCCTTTTTCTCTCATTTTCGTGTAGAAACTTCACGATCACCCAATACAAAAGTTGTAGACTATTGTTCAAGCTACAACTCTTAGAAAGGGAGTTATAGTGTTTGCTCAAGGGTTTGAGAGTTACGAGGTGAAGAAAATGAGCAAAAACCACATTTTTTAGATTTAGCCGATTTCGCCTAAGTGTTGAAAATTCAGAGTTTTTACCCGATTTTGGCCAAGGTTTTGAATGACCAAACCAAGTTTTTCTTGATCCACATCACCACCAGTGTAAAGAGGGTACTTTGTACTCCAACCTTTATATTGGTAGAAGTTCAAGTGTCTACGAAGAACATAAAGATATTAGCCGCTCGAGAAGGGTAAAAAGCAATACCCGCGACGCATGAAATGACGATCGAACGAGTTCAAAATCGAATTTCGAATTTTTGTTTGAACTTCCCATACTCATGTGAGTTCATATACATGTAGTTGACATTATTTGCGATATTTTGGCATAAGTTTTGTATTTTGACTATTTTGGTTATTCCGGTTGACTGAGTCAACGCATACACACAATTATGCACAAACACTACAATTATGAAATGATGCATGTCATAATGAGTTTAATTAAGTTAATTAAGTGTCTTAATTACATTAGTGACACCGGGGTGTCACAGCCCTCCCCCTTAAAAGAATCTCGCCCCGAGATTCCGGTGCAAAGAATTTAGTGCGGAAAACGAAATTACCTGGAATGGAGCTCATAAAATCCGGATATTTAGATCTCAGATATGATTCTTCTTCCCAAGTAGCTTCGTCTTCAGTATGATTACTCCACTGAACTTTATAGAATTTGATAACCTTTCGCCTGGTGGTTCTATCCTTTTGATCAATAATTTTGATAGGACGAACCTCATAGGTTAAATCAGGTTCAATGGGAATTTCCTCATATGAGATAGATTCTTCCGGAACTCGAAGACATTTCTTGAGTTGAGAGACATGAAATACATTATGTACGGCGGAGAGATTAATTGGGAGCTGCACCTTATATGCCACGGGTCCACAAACTTCCAAGATTGGGAAAGGTCCAATGTAGCGAGGAGCTAATTTTCCCTTTACACCAAATCTTTGAACGCCTTTTGTCGGTGAAACCTGAATATAAACATGATCACCCACTTCAAAAGCTAAAGGCTTTCTTCTCTTGTCATAATAGCTCTTTTGGCGAGATTGTGCCGCCTGAAGATTTTTCTGAATGATTTTCACCTTATCTTCAGCCTCTTGGACCAAGTCCGGTCCAAAGAAATTCCTTTCACCGGGTTCAGACCAATTCAAAGGTGTACGACACTGCCGCCCATACAAGGCTTCAAACGGTGCCATTTTTAGGCTTGCTTGATAGCTATTATTATAGGAAAATTCCGCCAAAGACAAGCATTT
Organism: Alloteropsis semialata; assembly: GCA_004135705.1. Lineage (NCBI taxonomy): Eukaryota > Viridiplantae > Streptophyta > Magnoliopsida > Poales > Poaceae > Alloteropsis > Alloteropsis semialata. Next base: position 18,469 of record QPGU01000144.1, on the reverse strand, counting down.
CTCCCAATTTTTGTCATAATGTATGACACAAGCTCTAAGCATATCCTCCAGTATTTGATTTATCCTTTCAGTCTGCCCATCAGTTTGAGGATGATAAGTGGAGCTACGGATCAATTTGGTGCCTAGGGAAGTATGCAATTGTTCCCAAAAGCGAGCAACAAATTGAGTGCCCCGATCAGAAATAATTGTCCTTGGAATTCCATGAAGACAAACAATTCGGTCGATGTAAATTTCGGCATACCTCTTGACTCGATATTCAGTGTTAACTGGAACGAAATGGGCTGTTTTAGTGAGTCTGTCCACAATAACCCAAATAGAGTCATGTTTGTGACTTGTGCGAGGTAAGCCGACTATGAAATCCATACTTATATCATCCCATTTCCAAGATGGAATAGGCAGAGGTTGTAATGTTCCGGCCACCTTGAGATGGCTTGCCTTCACCCTTTGACATGTATCGCATTCGGACACATACTTAGCAATCTCTCTTTTCATTCATGTCCACCAAAAATTCTCCTTCAAATCCTGGTACATTTTATTGCTACCCGGATGAATAGAGAATTTGGATAGATGAGCTTCATCAAGAATTTGTTTTCTCAACTCATGGTCTTTAGGTACCACAAGTCGTTGCTCAAACCAAAGAATGCCTTTCCAATCTTGCCGGAAACATTTATATTTGGGCAACCCTTGAGCTAGCCCTTGCTTTATATGAGCAATCCCTTTATCCTTTGATTGTGCCATGATGATCCTTTCCCCCAATGTGGATTCTACCACCATGTGGTTTAATGAGCCCTGAGGAACAATTTCTAAACTCAATTTGGACATTTCATGGCAAAGAGTTTCATTGAAAGAGTTTGTATTGAGACAATTACATTGAGCCTTGCGGCTTAGTGCATCGGCCACCACGTTGGCTTTTCCCGGATGGTAATGCACCTCAAGATCATAATCTTTGATTAGCTCTAACCATCTTCTTTGATGCATATTCAGATCAGCTTGAGTGAAGATATATTTGAGGCTCTTATGGTCAGTGTAAATATTGCAATGCGTGCCCATAAGATAATGCCTCCAAATCTTTAAGGCATGGACAACAGCAGCCAATTCCAAATCATGAGTGGGATAATTCATCTCATGAGGCCTAAGAGCTCGAGAAGCGTAAGCAATGACTCGATCTTCTTGCATAAGCACACAACCAAGACCAGTACCAGATGCATCACAATAAACATCAAAAGATTTGGAAGTGTCCGGTTGAGCTAGAACCGGTGCGGAGGTCAGAAGCTTCCTCAATGTGTGGAAGGCTTGCTCACATTTTTCACTCCACACAAATTTCTCTCCTTTCTTGAGGAGTTCAGTCATAGGTTTGGCAATTTTGGAGAAATCCGGAATGAAGCGGCGATAATATCCGGCTAAACCCAGAAAACTCCAAATTTGGTGGACTGATTTAGGAGGCTTCCAATCCAGTACTTCTTGCACTTTTCCTGGATCGACAGCGATTCCCTCAGCTAACAGTGTGCCCCAAAAATTTTACACTGGACAGCCAGAATTCACATTTACTAAACTTGCATAAAGCTGATGATCTCGGAGGCGTTGGAGAACAATGCGGAGGTGCTGAGCATGTTCTGCCTCATTTTTGGAATAGATCAGAATGTCATCAATAAATACAACCACAAATTTGTCTAGCTCAGGCATAAAGACCGAGTTCATGAGATACATGAAATATGCCGGAGCATTTGTGAGACCGAAAGACATCACTAAGTACTCATAGAGCCCATAGCGAGTTGAGAAAGCCGTCTTCGGTATATCACTTGGCCTAATCTTGATTTGATGATACCCAGAGCGAAGATCAATCTTTGAAAATACCTTTGCTCCAGACAACTGATCAAAAAGGGCATCAATGCGGGGAAGAGGATATTTATTTTTGATAGTCACCGCATTGAGAGGTCGGTAATCAACACATAACCTCAGAGTTTTATCCTTTTTCTTCACAAACAGAGCGGGGCAGCCCCATGGTGAAGAGCTAGGACGAATATACTCCTTGTCCAGCAACTCTTGATGTTGGACTTTTAGCTCTGTTAATTCTTTGGGTGCCATTTTATAGGGCCTTTTGGAGATGGCGCTGTACCGGGTTGCAATTCAATCACAAACTCAATTTCCCGGTCAGGCGGCATTCCTAGTAAATCATCAGGAAATACATCCGGGTATTCACATACCACCGGAATCTTCTCCAAAGGGGTTTCTATTGCCGAGAATGCACAGGAATTCCTGATGTCTTGGCAAGGCAGATGTAATGTGGAAACACCAAGGGTGGGAGAATTGATTTCCACACAACGGGAAAGGATATCCAGATTGACCCCATGTTTTTCCATCCAATTCATACCCAAAATAATATCTATTCCTTGATTCTCCAAGAGAATGAAATTAGTTTCATAAACTTTACTACCCAACTTGAGAGGCACATTCCTCACAATTTGATGAGACCCATTCTACCACCAGGGGTAGATATGGTATATTGTTGAGTAGTATGCACAAAAGGAAAATTGTGTTTGGCAGCAAGTTTATTACTCATGAAACTATGTGATGCTCCAGAATCAAATAACACATATGTTGGCATATTTCGGATAGAGAAAATACCCGACATGACCGGAGCACCAGCAGGGAGTTCATCCAGAGTAGTGAAATTGAGCCTGCCCTGCCTGACAACTGCCACTTGCTTCTTGCCTTTATTATTTGCTTGAATTGGAGCATGATTCCCACCTTGCTTGGGAAACTTGCAATCCCTAGAAAAGTGGCCTGGCTTTCCACAGTTATAGCAGGGAGCATTACTGGGACGCGGCGGCTGCTGTCCCTGAGCTGGAGCACGATACCCCTGATTCTGCTGCTGTGGAGGCCTGATAATCCATGACCCTGGCTGAGGGGCCCTCTGAAGAGACTGAGCAGGACTCTTCTGCACCAAACGGAACTTGGGCGGTGGAGAGCTAGATTGGCCAACTGGGGCCTTCCTCTTTTTCTCAGCCTTGTGAGCATTTATGCTATCTTCCTTGGTAATGGCCATATTCACCAGATCATTATAGCTGTCTGCCTTGATAAGGGAGAGCTTATCCCTTAGCTTTGAGCTAAGGCCCCGGCGAAAGCGGTCTTGCTTCTTGGCGTCAGTATCAACATGATAACCCGCATATCGTGCCAACTGATTGAAAGCCTGGGCATACTGCAGCACATTGCGGTTCCCCTGAGTAAGAGCCAAGAACTCATTCAGCTTGCGATCTATGAGACCAGCGGGGATATGGTGGGCACGAAACGCCGTCTTGAATTCATCCCAAGACACAATATGATCAGCCGGGAGCATGCCAATGTGATTATCCCACCATAAGCGTGCCGGACCGCGTAACTGCTGAGCGGCAAAGCGGGCTTTGTTGGCATCCGAGCAAGGAGACACCAACAGAGAGAACTTGGACTCGATGATATTGAGCCAGGCGTCAGCGTCCAGAGGATCCTCCGTCTTGGTGAACAGAGGCAGCTGGGTACTAGTGAAATCCGAGTACATCGCCTTCTGAGGATACTGAATTTGACGTCCACCATTGTGTTGTGGATTTAGTTGTCCTTCGATCAAACGCCGAAGAAGCTCCGTCTGCATCGCCAGTATCTCAGCAATGTTGGTGGGCAGAGGTGGTGGATGAGGTAGACCACCCTCCGGAGTTTTCGACATCTGCATTATTTCAAACTCCCAATTAGTAATGCAATCTTATAAGTACAACACAATAGGATGATAAAATGTACTAACAATTATAAGATTGGTTCTTTGCAAGGTTAGTAGACATCATCATCCATCATGTTGCACTCGCATTCCTAATCTTGCTAAAGGGTAATAAGGAAACTACCCAATATTGGATGCATTGCTAATTGGCAATTTCGGGGGTGTTAACAGGTTTCTGACATGAGATTCAAAAATTCATATCTGTAGTTCTGTTAACCCAAAAATTCTCATCTTTTGTCAGAAGAGAGCTTATGTAATTGTCTAAATCTTTTGTATTTGGTGGTCAGGCTGGTTCCAATTGGAAGAAGGTGAAATTTGCAAATTTCTAACTGTCTGTCTTGCTGGAATTTTCAGCAAGCAGGGTCGGAGTAGATCGAGCATAACTTCTGTTATTTTGCTCTAAAAGAGCTCAATTTTTGACACAATCAAGATCATGAAATTGTGCACAAGTTTGGTATTCATGACCCCTTTGAAAAACATCATTTTCTAGGAGTAAAACTGAGGACAATCTGATTGCAACAAAGCTGAAAACAGCATATATACATAGGTGGTTCTTCCATACTAGTGGCATATATTACAAGATCCATGAGATAATTTACATCACCTACTAGGGGCATATCTCACAATATCCATGAACAATTTACATCATCCCTAAGTGCAAGGGTTACATCCATGGATACAAAAGAGGGTCACTCCCTAAACATCATCTAGTTAGAGTCTACAGGGTAAAGCTCCTCCAGATCCTCCTCGTCATCGGACCCATCGTTCCCACCATTAGGAGGTGGTACCTGATTCACCGAACCTTCTCCATCTGATAGGGCAGGATCGTTCAGCTCAACCGGCTGCCCTGAGACGGTGTCCAGGCCAGACTCGCCCTGTATGGGTAATTCGGGAGGCACAGGCGCTGGAGGAGGGTGCTGCAACTCTGCAATCACCTCCTGAGCTTCATTCAGGTCACCCTCCAAGTGGGCCACTAACTCGTGTTGCTCAACTAGCTCTTCGTTGAGGTGGTGGACTTGGTGATCCAAGCCCCTGACCTGATCAGCCAGAGCCTGAGCTGCTGCTGCCACCAAATGGTTCTGGTGAACGAGTGTCTCAATGAGGTCAGCAGATGCTCTCCCATAGTTAACCAAAGCATTCGTGGTAGGGTCCTGAACTTGGGCCCTGCTGTCCCACCACAATATGGCATTTCCAGGCCGTGGTGGAAACAAGGTGGCCGGAGTGTCGTAGAGCTGCACCTGATGTTGCTAGCAGCAACACGTGCTGTGCCGCGAGCTTGCAACCGGATAAGAAAGTGTGGGCCCGGGTGGACACCATCAAGTCTTCCGGCCTTATTTCAGGTGGGCTCGGAATGGTGACTGTGACCTCGAACTGCATCACGTTCCACTCGACGCGGTGCACCCCGACATAGCGAGGCGGCTCGGTGTACCCGCAGCGCTGCACAGTCTCCCACAGAAGCGCGGGAAAACCCCCAAGTGGAGGCAAGTGGAGTGGTAACGCCCTTGCTCATCAATGTGCATGGTACGGTTGCTAGGACCGGCCATCTGAAAGAATTTAACCAAAATGAAGCTTAGTCCAAGCATTTAGCTATGAAATGGCATATCTCAAAACGGACAGATTCTGGACTGAATTTCAAAAATTCATAACTCAAAATTGAGCAATCCAAAAATCATGAAATTTCCCCAAAATATTCATGGATAAGTTGGCTACAACTTTAGTATTCTAGGACAAGGCTAAATACATCAATAAGATGTTCCAATCCTTAGAGTTTGATAACAGGTGCATGCTGGAATTTTAGCAGAACAGAGAGGTAGTAAAAAGACTATATCTCCCTATCCACTGGGCCAAATGACCTGAATTTTTGGCAGGGGACAGATACACAAATTTGGAACAACTTTCATATTCATGAGTTTCAGAGAAAACATCCCTAAGACAGGCCAATCGCAGCATTGAGCAGAATGGTCAGATTTGGACAGAAACTATCCTGATGGTAAAACAATCATAACTCTCAATTGGCTGGGCCAAAATTATTGAAATTTTCACTGCAGCTAGATAAAAAGATTTGGAACAACTTCTCTAATATGAGCTTTTTCAGTTGAGGTGATCTTGTTGATCGAAAAATTCATACCAACAGGGAAGTCTAAAAGACAATCTAGGATATCGTTAGTGAGTGCAAAATTTCCTTTTAGGTCACCAACCTTACATCCGTCCCTTAACCCATAGTTTAGGTATTTTGTGCATTAACATGATGCATGCATAATCGACCTATTCGTCCTCACAAAAGAAACAATTGCCAAGTAACCTTGGTCTCACGCGGTTAGTCACGGTGGCACGTAAATACGTCTCTCCTTATAATAACTCGTCGAAATTCTATCGATCACACCCTAGGGTTTCGCGGTTAGTGTACCTGCAGAAAATTTTTATCACTGAACCGTTCGTGCCAGCACTCACGAACAGCCCCCATGTACCTCACGCCACATGGGTGACGCATATGCGGTTGCCCGCATATGATAACCACATCCTGTTGCTCATTATAAAAGCAACAGTTCAACCAGTAAAGTAAAAGCACTACAGTCATTATAACACCAAAGATGTTATATTGACTGCACCCCAAGTAGGCCACTGCTTGGGGAACAGCGTCCAGTATTCACACCCTCTGGCGATGGGCGACCATTACTTACCTAGAGGCGTCGGTACAGAAAAGTAATGTGCTGAAAGTTAGTCATATACATTATGCCACCTGAAAGCTACCCACTTAACCCTAGGGCTCACTTTCTAGTTCTAGTCTTTCCAAATCCTAGCGCAACCAATGAATCCTAAGTTCAGATTACTTTTGCACATCAAGAAAACATTTTTAAGACTCGTTGTACCACCCGCTGCCTATTTTTTGGCTCTGATACCAGCTGTGGCAGGCCGCCCCAATTAATCCGGTTTAAACGCATGGGCCCACTATCTCAGCAGTGCTCCACGCCCTTAAACCGAGCTAATCGTGCAATCCGACGGATACCTTTCCAATTAAACCACCTTTTCTCTCGACCGAAACGAAATAGCAGCAGTCCCACTCGAAGATGGGCTCAGGCAGTACAACTCATCACAAATTTTACAACATGAGGTTCACATAGATAATTATACAAATACAGTGCATATGTTTTAATTATTACAAACCAGAGTAATAATACAGCGGAAGTCTAAGCGTCGATACACATAATATCATATGGAGCCCACATATGATATTCAGTTCCCGCGGCCTGAGTCGGACTCAGACGGCCCCCACTCGACTGTCCAACCATCAGGGAGCACACCAGGCCAAGTCAAAGCAGCAACAGGATCATAGCCATCCACATAATCTGAAAAAGATAGCCACAAGCAAGTCTGAGTACTAATTACTCAGCAAGACTTACCCGACAAGGTTAAATACTAGACATGCAAGGCTTTTTGGCTCTGGGGTTTGTTTTGCCAAAAGCGTCTACAAGTTGATTCCTAATTTCAATATTTTAGCCAAGTTTTAAAGTGAGACTAACCATTTCTAGATTTGCCAAACTATCCAATAACATTCAGTGTCGAAAAACAATTGATTAGTAAATCATCAACATTTCTCATCTAACAACACTTTCCCCCATTTGGCCCAAGGACATTGATGTGCAACGAGAGATCAAGCAGCTTCATGTAACCGCGAAGGACGGACAACTCGAGTTGATTTTCACCATGCATGGGACAACCTAATCGTACGACCCGTGAGAGACACCCCGGGACCTCACGAGGCAACCGTTCCCATCTCTCCCTGCCATCTGCCATCAGGGCCCACTCCATCCGAGTGCACGCCCCAACGGACCCCAGGTGCCCGAGGCAAACCTGTGCCGCGGCCACTGCTACACTCGCCATCATCCCCCTCACCCAATGGAGTAGGAAAGACCCGTCAGACATCAGTTTGAATCAAGTACTAAGTTTACCAGTTTACCACATTTTCCGGCATACGATTAGTACCTTCAAAAGCTTGACCAACTGACCACACAATCAATGCCTTAGCCAACAATTTCTGTGCAAGCGGGGTGTTCAACCAAACATAAATACCGCACAAGCCCCGCTTGCCGAACCTCCTCAATTGATAATAAAGTAAAACCTATTTCTCGCGAGTGACAAGGCAATCACTCGACTTCTACCGATCCTAATTAAGCATGGCAGTCTAAACGACCTACACATACTAGTATTAGGACATAGGTACCTAGGGATCATGCAACTAGGGTTTCATTCAACTCCTCTAAACTTAAATGCACAAATTAAGGCACAAATTAAAGAGTGTTAGAATTAACAGCGGTTTATGCTCCGGGGCTTGCCTTCCTGATCACCGCTGGCCTTGGGCCCTTCCGAACTTTGGTTCGGGTCTTGTGCAACAGCAACGTTCAACTCGGCAGCAGCTGGATCGTCCGTGGGCTCGACCTCGATCTCGTATACTCCGTCAGCAAGGGTTTGCTCTACATGAAATGCGGATGCATGAGATGCAGTAATGCACGAGAAACAATCACAGAATAACTGCAACAACTCACTAATACATCACTGGGCAATCATTTATGGAATATAAACAACTAAGAAGCTCACAATAAAGCGGGGTTGCTTTTAGTTGCTAATTAAACTTAAATCAGAATTGACTTAACATATAAAGAAATTTTATGAAGCCATTCTAACATGTTAAAGCAACTTAAACTTATTTCATAATCAAGTGAAACATCTATAAATGACCACTAGTAGTAAAAAGGGGTTCCTATGGCATAATTGGAAATTTACTTTTGCTTCAGGGGAAGAACCGGTTTAACCGGTTTGGAACCGGTCTGACCGGATTTGGTCACCGGTCTGACCGGTTTTAAGCATTTTCAGCTTGATCTTACCAAATTAAACCTAGGCAACATATTTTCATAAACAAAAATTTAGGTAAATATGTTTCCGTGTTCCTAACAGCAAAAACTATTTTTCAGAAATTTTCCAGCATTTTAACTATTTATTTTATATTTTTCTTAACAGCCAACATTTACCATCAATCAGAAAATCATAATAAATTCTACAAAAATGTTCTGCAGCTGAAATTTTTACTGAAACTACTATTCTACCAGAGGCATTTTATGGGAATTTTTCATATTTTTCTGAGTTGTACAGAATATTTGGTGATTTATCCATTCTCAACTAGCTAGCAACAACTTAAATCCAAATCTACCAAAATCGTGAATAAAATATGGCCAACAGATACTCAACTCAACTCTACTGATCACAACAGATCCATCAAAAGTGGTTTTGCATTTTTAGCACATTCCTATGATTTATAAAGCAATAAACATCCTCTCAAGCACATCTTCATACATACAAAAATACATTGGGAATCACACAGAGTACACATGCATATGATACACCATTGGAAAGATAATTTCCTAAGGAATCCATGAAGTCCAAGTTTGTGATTTTACAATTTTTTTGTGATTTTTGGTGATTTATTGAATGTTCAGCCGATTTAAAAGGAAAAGAGAACATGAATAGTAAAAACGAGATTTACATCGGGGTCCCTGAAAACCGAAAATAATTGCTGACAAGTCCTTTCTTCGCGAATAGGTCCTTGGATTCTTGCAGAAAACCCCCTGCAGATTTCCACCTTTAAACATAAATCCAAAACATCTATACATAACCCCCTAGGCTTCTTATTCCTTACCCCCAAGTCCTCTTCTTCTACCTCACGACCAGACCACCGAAGGGGCTCGTCGGGCTTCCTGGCCGCCGGTGGTGGCCGGCGCTGGCGCCCTCCCTGGCCTGGGCGCACGGGCGGGAGGCTGCGGCGCCCTCCCCAGACCGCGCCAGGCCTGGAGCAGGCGGCCGGCCGCGGCCCACGGCTCCTGGCCACGTGCGCCTGCGGTGGCCGGTGGAGGCGGCGGCGGCCCGGCCTCCTGGTGGTCGGAAGGGGAGGGGAAAAAGGTTGGAAATGATCAGTGGAGTACGAGGAACGTGTCTGGAGTCTTGGATTGCATGGAGGAGGAGCGAGGAGCTACGATTTCGCAATGGAGGAAGTCGGCCCGAGCTCTAGCAATGGTGGACGGATTTCTTTGATTTCTCGGAGTCTAGTCAATGGCGGAGATAGCTAGGCTCTAGAGGGCGGAGACGGCGAGGTGGAGGAGGTCTGGGGGCGATGAATCGAGGAATGACGAGGCGGAGGGAGGTGAATTTGGTCGAGGAAGGACTGAGGTCTTTACTGTCCTCGATGCCCGGTCATCCTTATCGCGCCAGCTCGACGGACAGCGCAGCAGCGCATTTGGCATTGCCAGGGGCACGAGTAAAGCGTGGACACGCGGATGGACAGCTGGAGGGCAAGGATTTGGCGTTGACGGCGTCGAGGTCGCCGAGGTCGGCCTTCTGCCGGAGACAACCGGTCAGACCGGTTGTCTGAACCGGTCTGACCGGTCCCGACGCCGGCTGTGCGACGAGGCCGATCTACCTTCGCCTTTTTCTCTCATTTTCGTGTAGAAACTTCACGATCACCCAATACAAAAGTTGTAGACATTGTTCAAGCTACAACTCTTAGAAAGGGAGTTATAGTGTTTGCTCAATGGTTTGAGAGTTACGGGGTGAAGAAAATGGGCAAAAACCACATTTTTCAGATTTTGCCGATTTCGCCTAAGTGTTGAAAATTCAGAGTTTTTACCCGATTTTGGCCAAGGTTTTGAATGACCAAACCAAGTTTTTCTTGATCCACATCACCACCAGTGTAAAGAGGGTATTTTGTACTCCAACCTTTATATTGGTAGAAGTTCAAGTGTCTAGGAAGAATATAAAGATATTAGCCGCTCGAGAAGGGTAAAAAGCAATACCCGCGACGCATGAAATGACGATCGAACGAGTTCAAAATCGAATTTCGAATTTTTGTTTGAACTTCCCATACTCATGTGAGTTCATATACATGTAGTTGACATTATTTGCGATATTTTGACATAAGTTTTGTATTTTGACTATTTTGGTTATTCCGGTTGACTGAGTCAACGCATACACACAATTATGCACAAACACTACAATTATGAAATGATGCATGTCATAATGAGTTTAATTAAGTTAATTAAGTGTCTTAATTACATTAGTGACACCAGGGTGTCACACCCACGTAGGCCTCAGGCCCAGGCTGCGCCGCCCAGGGGAGCGGCCTCCGCCAGCCTCAGGCCCCTTTGGCGCAGCCCAGGGGAGCCGCCCCTGCCGGCCTCAGGCCCCGACCGCGCCCAGGGAGCCGGCCTCAGGCCCCTTCCATGCCGCCCGGGGGAGCTGCCCCTGCCGGCCTCTGCCACACCGCCCAGAGGAGCCGCCAGCGAAGGGAGGTCGCCCTTGCCCGTCTGATGGCCTCCCCGCGAGCACACGCTCGCAGCAGGGCCCAAGCTCACACGCGGTTGCACTCGCCAAGAGGGGCTCTACCTGTGGCCACGCTCAACAGACTCGAGTAGCTGCTGCTCGCGCGACGAAGAAGATGGAGACGAAGGCGTCAACGAGGGACGAGTCGGTCCGCTCGATTTGAGCGGAGGGGGTCATCTCGCATGTAAGGGGAATATTCCCTATGCGGGATGACTCCATCCCAAATGTCTTTGAAACAAACAGCGTGAAAATGGGACTGCCCCATCCTGTCCTACTTCATCCTCACATCCAAACACATGCTTATGCTTATAGATGTAGTACGTGCGGAGAAGGGTTGAAGGGTCAGCACACTCACATGAAAGCAAGGAGAGAAGGGGCAAGAGACATCTTTTACCTGTGGGACCTGCCTTATTACTATCACATTGTACATTTTTGCCAAAACTATAGACTCCCCCTGTGGACCTAATGATGATGATTGGCCGTAACAGTAATAGTACATCACACTTGTAACTTCACAGGAAGCTGCTGGTAGCGCACAGTGTGTTCATGGCCCCATGGGGCACTGAAAACAAGATGCCTTGTTGAATGCGTGGAGACCAAATCGAAACCATCATGGTCTGTTTAAAGTGGCAGACTATAGGAGAAATTCCGAATTTGTCCACGTGCATTTAGACTTCTTTTCAAGGTGGGCAGGAATGGATAACCTTTTGAACGGAATGGTGGCCCTTCATTTCTACATGGGGAAGTCATCCATGGAAACGAGTGGTGTACTCTCTCTGTTACAAATTACGTTTTGGGTTTTCTATATACATATCTTTTTCTCTAAACCAATACATCCAATATATCTAAAACCTAGACATCCATTATATTTAAATAAAGTACATAGAAAAACAATGCAACTAGAATAAAACACTTATAACTTGAAACAGGAGTAAATGCAATCAAACCAACCTGAAAAATAATAATTTGGAACCCATATGACTATATTTTTTTTTAGAAAAAAAGGAAACGGTCCGTTTAAAGTCTTCTTTGATACGTTATTCATTATATCTCTCTTCATACCAAATCTTGGAGCACAGATTTATATTCTTTTATTTTAGAAAAAAAAAAGAGAAAAGCCGAGCCCCGCAAGCAGTTTCCCAAATCCAAATCATTTCCCAAATAATTGTCCCTACTCCCTTCCCGTCAACAAATTGGCAACTTGATCATGGAATCTTAGCACTAAAGTTCCATCAAGAAATCGCAAGGAAACATCCTTCCGACCAATCCAAAGTTCCACTTGCCATGTTGTATGAGCTCCAAAATTGCATATTGAACATCTTTTTGCGGACTAATGTGATTTCTCGCACTATGTTACACGAGGTCTTCAGCTGATAGATTAGTCGATTCAATTAATATCAGTAAACAACACCCTGTAGAAGAAACGGCACCAACTAGAAGCGTGCACGTTTCTTGGTACGGAACAATTTAATTTGCCCTGATGACTACCAAAACCAGCTAGCCTTCAGTGAATCAACACCGGTGGACAATGCTCTTTTGCTCTCCCAGTTGATCTGTCAAGGATACAAAAGAATAATGAACTTTCATAAAAAAAAACTCATAATTCATTTACTAATAACCCCAGCTTTTATTTTTTTTCAAAAAACTATTCCTACTAAAACTCAACTAGTTTAATTGGCTTTTTTGTTTTCCATGTGTATAACCAATTGACCGAGCATCGTGGAGAAGAGCCCATGCCACCAGCCACTTGCAACAAGCCTAGTGCTTTATATCTAGTGGTGACCACTTGGATATTGGAATCCTCACAGAGTCACAGCCTCACAGGCATGCATGCATCCCAACTGATAGTGACAAATCAACAAGACTGATTGATCTGAGTCTACTATGGTCTTCCTCTAACGATAAAGGAAAACTGGCCACTGGCTCCCTTCTGATATAAAATCAGAAGAACATACAGCCTTATGCTCAGAAGACGAGCCTCCCCTGCAGCCAAGCTCCACTCGAAACAATGCCTCTGTTCAATAGGCTGTTCTTGCTCATCTCTGTCTCCCTAGCATATTCTGCCAGTTACATGGCACTCGCTTCAGTGTCCATTCCAGCAACCTCCACAAGCAACACCACTGACTACCTTGCGCTCATATCATTCAAGTCACTCATAACGAGTGATCCAAACAAAGCCCTAGTGTCCTGGGGCAATCAATCCACTCAAATGTGTCAATGGCGTGGTGTGACATGTGGCCTGAGGGGTCTCCGTCGTGGCCGTGTTGTTGCACTGGACTTATCTGAGCTCGGCCTTATTGGCAGGATGAGCCCTGCACTGGGCAACCTCACATACATGAGGTGGCTCTCTCTTGAATCGAATCGCTTCGATGGAATACTGCCACCAGAGCTTGGTAATCTTCAGGAGCTGACAGACCTGAATCTTAGCAACAACACCATCGGAGGGGAGATTCCGCTGGCACTCTCAAGCTGCACCCGCCTTGTCAACATCTCGCTCTACGGTAACAAGCTGCAGGGTGCAATACCAAGCAAGTTCAGCTCGTTGCGTAATCTCAAGGTACTCAGTCTTGGCCAAAATAGGCTTACAGGAACTCTCCCTCCTGAATTTGGGAGTCTTGTGAATCTTGAACTTCTCAGCTTGGAGTATAACAACCTTACGGGAGAAATCCCAGATGAGATAGGCAACCTAGTCAACCTTATCAAGTTAGGTCTAGGTTATAACCAGTTCTCAGGAGCAATCCCTGCTTCCCTTGGAAATCTCTCAGCCTTGACAATTCTCAGTATGTACTCAAATAACCTTATTGGAAGCATCCCTCCATTGCAAGGCCTCTCTTCCCTTAATGTTCTTCGTCTAGGAAAGAACAACCTTACGGGAAACATCCCTTCCTGGATGGGAAACCTCTCTTCATTAAGAGAGATAGATTGTTATCAGAATGGTCTAGTTGGTCAAATCCCAGAATCTTTAGGCAACCTTGAGCTGCTTACGACCCTTGCTCTCTCTGTAAACAACCTTTCTGGTTCCATACCACAAGCCCTCGGAAACATCCGCAGCCTCAAGAACATGTATCTAGCCTATAATAGCCTACAAGGAGAGTTACCTCTAAGATTATTTAATATTTCCTCCCTTGAAATTTTTGATGTGAGCAACAACTTCCTCAATGGGTCTTTTCCTCCCGACATAACCAGCAACCTTCCAAAACTAAAAGCCTTTGGTATAATGTTCAATGGATTCCATGGCAAAATCCCACCATCTCTGTGCAATAACTCTATGCTTATTATCCTCCAAACATCCTACAATTCTCTTTCAGGAACAATTCCTCAATGTTTGGGTCTTCACCAAAAGAGCTTGTATTCAGCCACTTTTTCTACAAATCAATTCCATGCAACAAAGGATGCTGACTGGGCATTTTTATCTAGCCTAACCAACAGCACTAATTTGACTATGCTAGATATCAGTGACAACAATTTTCAAGGTGCCCTACCACATTCAGTTGGTAATCTCTCCAAACATTTACTAGTTATAGACATAAGTCACAACAAGATAGCTGGAACCATACCTGAGGGAATAGGAAACTTGGTTAATTTGGAAACCCTTTACATGAGAGACAATTTTCTTGAGGGAAGTATTCCTAGCTCCTTTAGCAAAATGAGTAAATTGAATCAACTATCCTTAGAAAATAACAAACTTTCAGGATCCATTCCAGTATCCCTCGGCAACCTTACAAATTTAGCAGTACTTACTCTTCAAGATAATGCACTTGGAGGAGTCATACCTTCAAGTCTCAGTAGCTGTCCTTTAAGACAATTGGATCTTTCATACAACAAGCTTACAGGTTGGATACCTGAAGAACTTATCCTAATCCCGACCTTGTCTGACTCTATGCGTATCAGCCATAATTTATTAAGTGGGCGACTGCCTTCTGATTGGAGTAATCTCCAAAATCTAGCAGCACTTGATTTTTCTGATAATAGGATATCTGGGGAGATTCCTTCATCCATTGGTGAATTGAAAAGCTTAGAGTATCTCAATGCATCTGGGAACATTCTTCAAGGGGAAATTCCATCATCACTAGGAAAACTGAAGGGGCTCTTGGTGGTTGACCTTTCCCATAATAATTTATCTGGGACCATCCCTGAATTTATTGGGACTTTGAGAGGACTCTATGCCTTGAATATCTCATTCAACAAATTTGAAGGGCCAGTTCCACAAGAAGGGATATTTCTCAATGCAACTGCAATCTCACTCATTGGAGATGATGGCCTGTGTGGTGGTATCCCTCAAATGAAATTACCACCCTGTTCAAAAAGCAACTTCAGGAAGTCATCTAAGCTTGTCATAATAGTCTCCACGTGCACTGCAATTGTATTCATCACATTAGTGGCTGCACTGTTCATGTTCTACTATAGGAGAAGGTTTACAGAAGCAAACTTACAAACTTCATTCATGAACAAGCAATATGTGAGGGTTTCTCATGGTGAATTAATCAGGGCAACAAATGGTTTTACTTCTGAGAACCTCATTGGAGCAGGAAGCTTTGGTTCAGTCTACAAGGGTATAATGAGAATAAATGACCAGCAAGAAGTTATCGCTGTAAAAGTCCTCAATCTCACACAGCGTGGTGCATCTCAAAGTTTCGTTGCAGAATGCGAGACTTTGAGATGCATTCGACATCGAAATCTAGTGAAGTTATTGACTGTATGTTCAAGCGTTGATCATCAGGGCCATGAATTCAAGGCCCTTGTGTACAAGTTCCTACCAAATGGAAATTTAGACCAGTGGTTACACAACAATTTCCTAGAGGATGGTATACACAAGGTACTAGATCTCAGCGCAAGGCTACAGATTGCAATTGATGTAGCATGCTCCCTTGAATATCTTCACCAACACAAGCCTTTGCCAATCATTCACTGTGATCTTAAGCCAAGTAATGTTCTCCTTGATGGCAACTTAGTTGCTCATGTTAGCGATTTTGGCCTAGCAAGATTTCTGCATCAGGACTTGGAGCAATCAAATAGTTGGGTATCTATGAGAGGAACTATTGGTTATGCTGCTCCAGGTTTGTTTCTAATTTGCTATGTCTTTATTCTCTGCTTTCGTAACAAATTGTAGGGAGAATTTCTCAATACTTCACTACAATACATTAGACAAACACATTCCACAGAACTGATCTCTAACTAGAGTAGAGAAGAACTACATATCTGTTTTCAACTGAAATAGTGTTGATGTTCTGAAAATGAACTGTTACAAAAAATCACTAAATGCACCTATATGAGATCGTGCCATCTGTTATTTATATATTCCTTTTTTCTTTCCATTTCAGAGTATGGACTAGGGAACGAAGTCTCAATCCAGGGTGATGTCTATAGCTTTGGCATACTATTGTTAGAGATGTTCACAGGGAAACGACCAACAGACAACGAATTTGGAGAAGCCTTTGGCCTTCGCAAGTATGTTCAAATGGCATTGCCAGAAAGTGCGGCAAATGTCATAGACAAGAACTTATTGCAACAGGCGGCAGACATCGAAGCAAGAAGCACAACCTCTCACCAGACTAGAGAAATAAAAATTGCTTGCATCGCCTCAATTATGCAAGTTGGGATTTCCTGTTCGGGGGAGACGCCAATGGACCGTGCACAAATTGGAGATGCTCTGAAGGAGTTGGAGACAATCAGAGACAAGCTTCACAAGGACTTGGTCCTTGCTGGGGAATTAAAGAGATCGATGCCATTGAAACAATAGAATCAGCTAAAGCTAAGCCAATAAGGCGTTGTAGGGTGTGAGTTTTCTGGAGCTCCTTGCCATTCTGACTTGGAGCCACACGGTCCGGCATAAAACTGTAGTGCTGCCATACAGGAATGCTTGGTTGCAACTTGAATCTATGCATTTTCTTTTTGTAAGACAAACAACCACCTGTTCACCTACACAGGGTTTCACTAACATGCTGCCTTTCATCCAGTTGCTGCTACTAGCCTAGGCCCTATTACTCTTTTGTAATTCATTTCCAGTTGCTACTACTTATGCTGTTGTCATTGCCTAAGTGCCTACTGGGGCAAAGTCTACAACTAGGCAAATTGCATGTGTTGCCCATATAAAAAGTAGTATTAATCACTCTAGAAATAGTAGTAATTACAGAGATGGCTGCATCTAGGAAAGCAAGAGAAGAGGGGTCTACCTCCAACACGGAGTCCACGATGAGGGCCCCAAAGCGATGGAGGTTGCCGCATGGTACTGCTACCGCGCGTCCCAGCCAGCAACATCACTGGAGCCCAGGGCCAGACCGGCGGTCGCGCGGGTGCTGTGGAGGAATTCGAGAGTCGCGTTGGGGGCATCGGCGACCGGACCGGAGGCGCGGCGGCGGCACTGCGCGGCGGCGGCATTGCGATAGGCCGAGCCGCCGAGGCGCCGCGCAGCAACGCAGAGGAATCGAGCTTACTGGGCCTTACTTGATGGGCTATCGGGCTAGTCGATAAAGAGGCCATTTAGCCCTGTCCATGAACATGCTCCGGTTCCAAAGCCTGGAATGTCATTACTCATTAGGGCATGGCTTTGTGGCCCTAATCTCTTAAGTCTAATTAGTTCCTGGAATCTAATTAATCCATGATTAGGGTTTGGTTGTTTGGTTTATTATACGCTTGGTCCCATCGAATGCTAGGTTGGTAATTAGGAGTATTAAATGTATATCAATAATAAAACGAATTCTACACATAATCAGCATGATCTATTAAGTCTAATTAGTCCTCGATGAGCCTATGTGATGCTACAGTAAATATGTGCTAATCATGGATTAATTAGATTTAATAGATTTATTTCGCGAAAAACTCTAGGTTTATGGGATTAGTTTTATAATTAAATTATGTTAAAACCCTCCTAAATGACATCAATATATTAAATATGACACGACTTATTTTAAGTCTGTAGTAAGTACTATGCGAACACGAATCGCCTTAGCCACTACGGGAAACCCGGCATTTGCCGAGTGCCTGAAGCTTCACCGAGTGCGAAATTTCGGGCACTCGGCAAAAATGGGATATGCCGGGTGTAGGAAATAAAACACTCGGCGAAAAATAGACACTCGGCAAACGCACTCTTTGCCGAGTGTCGACACAGGAACACACGGCAAAGACGTCTTTGCCGAGTGCCCGACAGCAGGCACTCGGCAAAGCGCAACCTGGCCCCACCTGCCAGGCCGCCTCCGTCCCGCGGTCCGCCCGGCCGTTGCGGGCGGCTAACGGTCCCCTTGTTTGCCGAGTGCCAGCCCTTGGGCACTCGGCAAACACCGATCCGGGCCCACTTGTCAGACCGCCGCCGTCACGCTGCCTGGACGGCGGCTAACGGTCGGACGTTTGCCGAGTGCC
>QPGU01000143.1:0-21379 GCA_004135705.1 Alloteropsis semialata | reverse complement strand
ATCAGACAGCACGACCTCGCCGACTTGTCTCTCAACCACGTACTACTCGGGGGCTTGTCGGGGGTAGACCCCCAGGGGTACCCAGAAGGCGGATTGGCCCAACCAGCATGGGGCGGCCCAATCCGAGTGCAACTGGATCAGTTTGTCAGACTGGGTGGCCCACCAGTCGGGCGAACCGGATGGGCGCGACGGCGCGCGCGGCAAGGAAGAAGACGGCGTATCCCGCAAGAAGCTCAGAGATCAAGATAAGCTAGCCGGAATTATAGGGAAAGATATCTGTAATCGTTATAGGATCGAATCCTTGTATTTCGGGTAGGTTACGATCTCTAGCCGACTTGTAACTCAAGGCAGCCGGACTATATAAGGCGCCTTGAGACCCCCCTCCAGAACACGATCATACACAACATCTACGAAACCTAGGACAGAACCCAACTACAGAGATCCTTCAGGAACTTCATACACAGCAATACAATCACCCCCAACACAGGACGTAGGGTATTACGTCAACTCGACGGCCCAAACCTGTTCAATCCTTGCGTCTTGTGTTACCATCGACTTCTGATCCTCGATCTGTCCCTCAACAAATCAACCACGTAGGCTACCCTGTGTGGACTGCCGGGTCCAAACATCCGACAGCCACTGATGCCGTCGTCGTCGTTGCTGGCGGGGCTATGGGCGTCGTCGTGGCCGTTGGTGTTGGCGGCGCCGTGGTCGCCGTCGGTGACGCCGCAGCCGTCGACGCCGCTGCTGGAAGGCGTGCGGCCGCAGGGCGCCATGCCGCCGTTCGTCGTCGGTTTCGTTGTCGGCGGGGTCGCGGTTGCCATCGGCGTTGCTGTGGCCATCGGCGCCGTTGTCGTCGCAGCCGGCGGCGCTATGGGCGTTGTTGGCGTCGCCGCGGCCATCGGCGCCGTTGCCGTCGTCGTGGTCGCCGTTGATGGTGTCGTGGTCGTCCTTGCGGCTGTCGGTGCTGCTGCCGCCGCTGTGGTTGCGGTTGACGGCGTCGTGGTCGCCGTTGTCGTGCTGCGGTCGTCGTTATCGGTGTCGCTGCTGAGTGTCCGGCCGAAGTCGCGCAGCTTAGTCAGGAGCAGGTGGACGTAGAAAGTGACGCCCAGCCAGTGCCATTTTTTCGTGCCATGCATGCATGGCCGGCCGGCTGCCCACGTGATGTATGCACGTGTACACGTAACGTCCAGGAGATGCTTAATGCATATAGAGAAAATAGAGGGGAGGACGAGGCTTCTTGCTAGCTTCTGTTTTGCTTAGGCCTCCGTTTGTCAAAGCGAGAGGAATGAGACATCAGCTAGGTTTCTTTGAGCGCGGGGGCGGGCGGCGTGCTCAGCGCATGTGCGTGTGCCCGAGCCCGGCTGGCACAGCTTCCAGGCCGCTTCCCCAGGCAGCCCGCGTGGGCAGTGGCAACACTCGAGTTGCTGACGCCGGTTGGGTCGCGCGCGTACCCACGCCGGTCGAGCCCGAGTGGCTTCGGTCCGAGTGGTTTGCGATCCGCCCGAGTGGTTGCTTCACCCGAGTGTGAAAGGACCTTGATGTCGCCTAGAGGGGGGTGAATAGGCGATATACCGCAAAATCAAACTTTTCCCCTTTTTGCTCTAGCTGCCAGGGCGTGACCGGTCAGACCGGTTCTCCACACCGGTCAGACCGGTGACGTGCAGTGAACTCCCCCAACAGCAGCTCGAGCTTCTTCTTGACTTCTAGCACGAACCAAACTTGGTGAGTTGCTTCTGTAGGTGATATTCAGCAAGGCAAAGCTATCCCTGCACACAATATAAGCACACCCAAGTAGATCGAAGCGGAAGCACAAAATATGCTAGAAATCAACAAGTGAGGCAAACCACAACGGAGACACAAGGAGTTGTTTTCCCGAAGTTCGGATTCACCGCTCGCACCAAGCAACCACCAAGGTACGGTGAATCCTACTCTCCGTTGAGGAAGCTTATGCGACCACCACTTAGGTCAAGCTATCTCCTCCTTCCACTATTTTGCTTCTTCCCTTTCGGAGGTGAAGCACAACCTGCACAAACAATCCCGTGGCTCACCACACACTTTGGTAGCTCACCGGGCGACACCTTGCCATCTAGGAGGAAGAACCTCCAAGAGTAACAAATGCTTCAAATTGCTTTCTTGACAGCGAATCGAAGTGCTCAAGCTATGGTTGCTCTTGTTTTGCTCTCTAATGCTCACTCAATCTTGCTCACTCAACCCAACTCAAAGATATCACAAATATCATACAAATCTCACAAAGAGAGGTTGGGGAGGCTTTTCTGGCTACTAGAATGTCTGAAAGAAGTGTGCAAGCAGCAGCCCACCAAGAGGGGGGCTGAGGGGTATAAATACCCCATCACACAAAAACTACCCGTTGGAGCTCTGCCCTGACCGGTCAGACCGGTCAGCCAGAGCTGATTTGAAAAACTAACCGTTAGAGCCTACACCGGTTAGACCGGTCCCCTTGACCGGTCAGACCGGTAAGGTCTGTCCCAAAAACTCACAAGTTAGATCAAGGTTTCATCCGGAGATAAAACCACACGATGTTTAGTTGAGCTGGGATTTGTTAGTACACTCTGTGTCTCTCTCAAGGCTATTCTCACATGGGTCAACTATTGAGCACTTTTGATATTTGTCAATAAGCAAATGTTGCATCCCTCTTGATAGTACGGCGTACCTATACTCAAGGATAAATATAAACACAAAGACATCCTCTTGAGTTTCCAAGTTTTGATCAATGCCATACTTTGATAGTTGTCAACTTGAGGGCTTTCAACATTGCTAACTTTCTTGAGCAATTCCATACTTGAGCTAGTGACTTAGGATTTTCCATCATCCATTGACAAAGTGTATTTGAATCCTTAAGTGACTCCATTTTATCAATCACAACTAATTGATGCTTTGCATTGCTTCCCTTAATAAAGCTTGGATATGGTTCTTCGAAACCCCACGGACCTAGATACTTCACCTTAGCAATTTGCACACATGGAAAGCCGTCGCTTAGCCAAAGCTTGCTTAGTCCCTCGCTCTAGTCATCTCGGTTGATTTCTTCACCACTTACCCTTGCCATATTGAGTTTAGCTTTGCTTCATCATTTTGAAATCCCATTTGAAAGAACTCTTCAAATGCTTGTTCTTGATTGACAAAGTACATTCAAACCATTGCAAGCTTCCAACAACGAGACCAACGTATATCACATAAGCATATGTCCCTTTGGTGTAAATGCATGAAGCCTTGCAATTTACACTTTGAATGATCCCTTCATATATCAACAAGCTTTCTCATAGATTGGAACTACATAGATATACCTTTGTTGACTTGTCCAAAATATATCAACACTCATGCTTGTCATTCATTTATTTATGCACAAAGAGATCACACACTTGCTTGCCTTTCTCATTATGAGCCAAAGAAAATTCATTTCATATATAATTCAACATCACAACATGAATGTACAAATAAAAACCTGCTCATAGTCTCAAGCAAACAAGTTAGTCCGTTAATCGTTTTGTCATACAATTCACCAAAACCCACATGGGGGCCTAGATGCACTTTCAATCTCCCCCTTTTTGGTGATTGATGACAACTCGATTAAAGCTTACAAATATGACAATTAAGCTCTTTTAGTTTCTTAGATATAGTGTGAGCTCCCCCTTAATGTGTGCTTCGAATGGAATTTTAAAATTGGCCTCACATGCCAAGAGCACACATTTCTCAATAAAAAGCATGGGAGCTCCCCCTGTATCTCAGAAACCGTGGGGTGCAACAAGTGTGTGTACAAAAAATATCCGTGATGCATATGACAAGAAAAGGCACACAAAGAAATGTATGTGTGCTTTCAGGTGCCTGACCGGTCAGACCGGTCAAGGTGACCGGTCAGACCGGTCATCCCCAGTGAGCACACATACAAGGGATAAAAACAACCACCAATCAATCCATGCATCACATACTAACACAAAGTTACTTAGAAGCATAAATAAAGGTCTTACACACACAATAGCACACATTACAAGTACTCAAGTCCACAAAGGAATAGAATTCGAGATTTATTACAAAGTTCCACTGCCAACTACACTTGACCGGTCAGACCGGTCACCCTGACCGGTCAGACCGGTCAAGGCTGCTGCCACTGCCCTGAAACTGAAAACTGAAGCTTTAATCCAACACTTCTCCCCCTTTGTCATCAGGCATCCATAAAAGGGCCTGGAGAAGTTGTAGCGGCAGTCACTCCTGTCCATTGCCACCGTTTCCTCCATTTCCTCCTTCACTAGGTGAAGCCCCTGACCAAAGATGAAGTCCTTCATGCAAATGCGAGAGAGGAGGCATAAGATATATAGAATCTGATACGGTGATCTCAGAGGGAGGAGCAAGAGTGGGATCAGTAGTACCATAGGAAGCTGAAGTGTCGGGATGCACAGGAGGAGTATATCCAAAGATGGAGGTCGAGAGCCTCGCTGCAATGTCAGAGGTCTCCGGTGCATCACTAGAAGTGCCAAACATGCCACCGCTGAAAGGTGGAAGAGAAGAACCCGCCACCATGCCCTCACTGTGAAAAGATGGACCCACTGAAGATGATCCTGCTGCATATGTACCTCCCATCATACTTGGCACAAAGCCCGACGAGAATGTACTCGGCATGCTAGCAGAGAGAGTCTGGTACTGTGGAGGAACAGGTGGATACTGTGGAGGTGCAGGCTGATGCTGTGGCTGAACTGGTGGAGCACCTGATGAAGAACTGACATCTGGAAAGAACATGCTCCCGTACTGATCAAAGTATCCTGCTGATGAATATCCACGGAGCCTATCATCAAGAGATGGAATCTCAACCTCTGGAGATGGTGGAGAGGGAGGAGAACGCTGCGGGTGAAGGTTCATGGCATTGTGCATCATCTTAATTGAATCATTTATCTTCTTGTTGTCCCTCCACTGACGCTGCTGCTCCACCTCTATATCTCTTTGGCTCTTACACATGCCAACAAAAAGATTGAAGAGCTTCTTGATGGGAGAAGTGGGCTTTTCCCTTGGCCTGCGAGAGAACACAATGGGCTCAGGCCCGAACCGGTCAGACCGGTACCGGGCACCGGTCAGACCGGTGCCGGCCTGAGCACCAGGTTGAGCTGGCTGAGGCTACTCCTGCTGCTCAAACACTCCTCCAACTGGCTCATGCTGAATTTCTGGCTCAGGAGATGGAATCCTAGGATTTTTCTTGGCATTAGGCTTCAATGGTTTGTGCTTCACATCACTAGGAAAATCAATCTTGGTCACCTTTCTAATCATATACATGATATAGGGACTATAGCTGCAGATCTTCTTTGGATTTTTAGATACATGCTTGATCTCTTGCCAAATAAAATCCCCAACACTGAATTCAGGTGCCCCAGGTCTCATAGCAAACATCAAATTCTTTTGGTAGGAAGTAATCTCAGATGTATTGCCATCTCTAGGGGTTATTGTCTTTCTAAAGAGTCTATTGAGAACTCCATAGAAAGTGTACAAATGCTTCACTTTCCCCCATTCATTTTCCATATTGCGAGGATACATGATCTTCATCATAGATAGTTCAAGTTCATCATCATCATGCAACATTTGAAGGCCTTCTTCATTACCAAGTTTGAACATGTTGCTGAAGGCCGGAAAGGTGATGTGATATATAACTCCATTTGTCATCCAAAACATGGCTTTAACATCATTCCTAAAGCCAAAGTACACTGTAGCATAGAACTGAGCAATAATCTCTTTGTTCCAGCTTTGCTTGAAACCCATGATGTGCATTATTCTTTGTCTTGTACAGGTCTCAATGATCTCATCAAAAATTTGATTATGCTGATCTGTCATGTGTTTCCAATCCACATACTGAGCCTCATGTGTGATTTTGGACTTCTTTAGAATAACTGAGGTGTAGAAATCCTGCTGAAACATAGTCCAAAATCTATTATCACTAGCTGTCCTAGGCCCACTGTAAGGATCTGCATCTCTCATTTTCAGCACAGCCTTTGTCATCCCTTCCCCATGATAATTTGTCATTCTTGTACCATAGAGATAGTTAGGCCTCACAATGACAGGAGTTTCATCATCATCTTCACCATCACCGTCACCATCATCACCATCATCATCATCGTTTCCATCACTATCACCACCACCATCACCATTACCACCACCATCACTCTCACCGCTGCCACTGCTGTCATTATCAATAGCCGGGCCTTTGCCATGGCGAGGCTCCACTCTATAAGGACTTTGCTCAACATCATCACTACTAGTTTCCACTTGCTCCTCATCTTCCTCCTCAACATGTATCTCAACTGAAGATCTTTTCTATCCTCTAGGTCTCAATCGGCCTGCATAATCATCTCGCACAGAGCTAGCACCTTGAGAACTAGAATCTTCTTGTCTTCTCTTTTTTTTTCTCGGCATCATGACCCTTAGTCATAGCTGCTGATCCTGGGTCACAAAGATTATGAAGAAATATCCATAAGACACCAGGGGACAAGATTTGATTGATTTCACAAGAGAAAGCACATGGATTGGAGAAATTGGAGCAGTTCTGGGCTTGACCGGTCAGACCGGTAAAGGTGACCGGTCAGACCGATCATCCCCAGAACTGAGCCAATAGCTCCATCCAGCAATCTGAGCAGATATGTTAACTAGATATGATCATGGAAATTGATGAGACATCCAAAGCAGATAAAGGTTGAATAAATTGAACAAAATCAGATTTTGGAGGTGAACTGCCTTGACCGGTCAGACCGGTCGGGGGCACCGGTCAGACCGGTGCCTGGCAGTTCATCCCCAAAATCCAATCCTCACAATGCATCCAACGAAATTGAAAGATCTTCTAGGAATAGTCTCTAAGGGTTGCCAGGAGATGTTCTACCCAAGGAATTTCAAATCTACTCATAGAGTTGATAGATCGGGCAAAAACAAGATTTGAATACCTTTGGAGAGAGGAACTCAAGATGAATCCAAGGGGCCGGTTAGGGCACCGGTTAAACCGCCCAAGGAGACTTGAATCCTTGAGAGGGGCGAGCTTTTCCTTGGTTGAATCCCCAAATCGCCAATGGAGGATGAGAGGGGAACTTGGGCGCTCGGGCAGGAGAGAGGAAAGGACATGGATGGGAGTAGAGGGTGAATGAGGATAAGGATGTACTGTTGAGTCACGGAGGGGATAAAAGGGTAACTCCCGGGGTACACCGGTCAGACCGGTTCCGGGAACCGGTCAGACCGGTGCCCCTCTCAACAGCAAAGTTGAGAAGGCTGATTGATGAACTTTTGATCCTTTTAGCCCTTACAAGGTTGGACATTAGATTTGCAGTGAATATTATCCAAAGTTGGCATATCTCAGAAGAATATGGAATAATCCAAATTATTTCTCATTTCTTGATTCTTCCAAGAAAGATAGATAGATAGATAAAGATTTTATGGACTTGAGAAAATCTTCCCACTTGTGACTAGGCATCAATCAAACAAAGTGAGCAATAGTCACAAGTGAGTCAATCGGGCCACAAAGACCAAGAACCAA
Organism: Alloteropsis semialata; assembly: GCA_004135705.1. Lineage (NCBI taxonomy): Eukaryota > Viridiplantae > Streptophyta > Magnoliopsida > Poales > Poaceae > Alloteropsis > Alloteropsis semialata. The sequence continues at coordinate 13,863 of QPGU01000143.1, read as the reverse complement.
AATTTTCAAAGAAAGCACACTTCCTACACATGCTAGTTGAATTTTCGCAAAAACTACCCTATGCCACAAGAGACATGCATCCATCTCAAGTCAATAGTCATCATAGCATATTTAGCTCATATCTTGCAAGAGATGACACCAAGTCAATTCTCAATGAAGACATCAACTAAATATCTAGATTTGAAGCTCAAAATGACTTGAAACAATTACATGCAAAAACACATACTAGCAAGGTACAAAGGCCTAGATGCAAAAGATAGGAATAGAAGGTTCATGAAAACATACCTTTGCCTTAAGCCCATTCGATTTGTGCATATTTCAATTTAGCATGGTGCTAGCTCTCATAATTATTTTTCTTATTCAAGTATTGAGTTAGCACAAGATACACTAGCACATGTGACTACAAATTCACTACAAGAAATTGTTAGTCCCACAAGTGACACAAGTATTGGAATAAGCTCCCCCTTAGATAGTGCATAAGAATTTTGAATTTCTTTTGGGTTGCACTTTATTCAATTATGAATATTGAGGAGTTTATTCACAATCTTGGTCAAGGCATATAGAAGGTAATAAACAAATTGAAATTATGCCAGGGATCTCAATCATAGTCACATAAAACTTTTCATGCTAAACACACTAGCATGAGGAAAGGCCTAGATGCATTGAAATGAATATATGAAATTGAAAAACATACCTTGGTCTCTAGCTAATCCTTTTCTTCACATTGGTGAAGATTCACTTCTCAAGTCTTGTGCGTTATCAATATAATCCAAATGCTTCTTCCCATTTATAATTTTCCCTTATATACATCATAGAGAAGAAATGCATTAAGAAGCACAAGATCTAGTTTCATCATTAAGTGATCTTTGGATTGGAAAGGCACAGTGGATCACTAAAAGATGAAACCTCACAATATAGGTTAAATTCCTTTTCTTGATGCACATGTGTATATGGGTGAAAGGCAAGCTCACATGCATCAATCTTGTCACAAAAACAAGCAAGAGAATTTAATCTATATTATGGGAAGCAGCTATTCAATAAAAGAATTTATTGTCCAAAGAGGAGGTAGATACACTTTTACCAATTTTGAACAAAGGACATAGCTTGCTTCAAAGAGAGACAAACTCTCACACATGAGACTACAAGATCACTAAAAGAAAATGTTAGTCTCTAGGACACAAATTATAGGATAATCTCCCCTAAATAGGTGCATCATGTATTTGAATATCATGTCACATGCACTTGATCAATTTAATGAGTTTGAGGAGTTTATCACACAATTTGGTCCCGGCACATAAATAAATTGCATTTATTGACAAGGTGCCAAGAATACTTACTACCACAAAGATAGTGCATAAATTGTATGCCATGGAAGTGCTAAATGAATTTCTTGTAAAATTCCAAATTAGATGAAACTTGACAATCAAACCTCTGCCGGAACTTCTGGTAGGATTTGGCCGGAATTTCTGATACGGGACAGAGGCTGCCGGAATTTTGGATCGGAAGTTCTGGTATGAAACCGAGGCTGCCGAACTTGATGTATGCTAACTGGGCCATGACCGGTCAGACCGGTCAAGGTGACCGGTCAGACCGGTAAACTCCAGTCAGCGCACTCAATTGGAATTCTTTTCTTTTACTTGCTCCAAGAAATTTCTTCTTTACTTTTTGTGTAATTTCCTGCACTTTAAAATAGTATACTCTACTAGAGAGTCATTAAAAGCATCACATGGCATAAGGGGAATAAATCAAATAAAAATGTCAAAGTCACTTTCTCATGCCTCACAAACTACACTTGTGACCCATGAGTGTTCACTTAGAACTGAGAGTGACTAAGGCATGACATTAAGCACTAGTTACCGAGATGACATTGGTTTTGTGATTTCAACACTTTGCTAGTCACTTGGCTAATTTCTTTATTTCTTGCATCTTTTCTATAAGCCAAGTGTCCAATGCCTCTCGATGATCCTGCAAGCTCAGCAAGCACTCTTTGGTACCCAAATCTTGTTGGGTCCTTTGAGGTTAGTCACAAGNTTGTGTGTCCCTTCTTCTTGCATCCATAGCAAATCCTATTCTTTGCAAGACTCCTTTTCTTGGATACTCTATGCTTCATTGTCTTGCCTTTATGCTTGATCGGGCACATAGATGCATAATGCCCCATTGTTGAACAATTGAAACATTGTATTTGATCAAGCTCCTTTTTCTTCTTTTCTTGAGTCTTGTCTTTGTTGACTTGCTTGTCATGCTGAGGAATTGAGTCAGTGACCATTGATCCCTTCTCAAGCTTATTCACCATGTTTTCACGGTTATCTTGAGAAGGTTGCACTTGACCCTTTCCCTTAACCTTGATCAAGTCATTTTTGATCTTTTCTCTCTCTTGCTTCATGTCTTCCAATTCTTCAGCAAGGAGATCATCACAAGATTCTACAAAAACATGCTCACCACAAGTTTGGGTTGCTTGGGAGCAACACGGTTTCTCACATAATAAAATAGGATTCATGTGAGAGCATGTACATGTGTGTGCATGAGGTTCAAGATATTTTACCGATGATAATACAACCTCATGAGCAATGTGTAGCATAGCATATGCTTCCACAAGCTTCTCATGAGAATACTCAAGTTCTTTGTGAGTTGCTTGCAAAGCCATATGCTCACTAGTGAGCTTCTCAAGTTGAGCAATGAGCATTAGTTTATCTTGTTCTAAGGATGCTACACAAGTAGATAAATTAGTAGCACAAGCATAATCCTTAGACAAGAATTCATACTTACTGACCAAGGAGGCATATGACAACTTGAGCTTTTCAAGTTCTTGAGTTAGAGCCTTGATGGTTCCAACTCTATGGAATTCATCTCTCTTGGTCTTCTTCTTCTTTCTGCAAGCCATCAGACACTTAGGTCCCTCATCATTGGATAATGAAGAACCAGAAGTTGATGAGGTGACGCTTGCGGCTTGGGTGTCTTGAGCACACTCGGGAGCAGCTCCCTGCGGAGAACCGGTCAGACCGGTCCCCTGCACCGGTCGGACCGGTGCCTCCAGGCAGGCTGCAATTTCTTCATTTTGCTCTTCTAGCTCCTTGGCAAAAACCACCTGAGGCTCAATGAATATTGCTGATACAGTTGAGCACTTCTCAGGTGATTCCATAACTTCTTGCTCTTCATCATCACTTTCTAAATCTTCAAATGTTTCCGTGATGAGAGTCCAAATGTGATGAGCATCTCTTCGGATTTCTTTCTTGCTAGAGATGATATCCCATAACTCTTCACAAACAGAACTCCGCAAGAAGTTAATAACACAAGCATTAAGTTGCGTGCAAGCTAGCTCCTCTTGAGTGAGATTTGATAAATCAAAGTTGTCATAATCAAATTTAGAAGGTAGAATGCTAGCAACTAAAATATGTTCAACTAAAGGATCTAAATTTCTAAAAGCATTATGAACATTACCAAACCAAGAAGCATAGTTTGAGCCATCGAGTTCAAGTGGCTCAAATTGTACCTCACAAGTAGTCGACATCTTTTCTCACGGTGGTTAAGCTTGGATGTGAGTCCTCGCTCTGATACCAATTGAAAGGACCTTGATGTCGCCTAGAGGGGGGTGAATAGGCGATATACCGCAAAATCAAACTTTTCCCCTTTTTGCTCTAGCTGCCAGGGCGTGACCGGTCAGACCGGTTCTCCACACCGGTCAGACCGGTGACGTGCAGTGAACTCCCCCAACAGCAGCTCGAGCTTCTTCTTGACTTCTAGCACGAACCAAACTTGGTGAGTTGCTTCTGTAGGTGATATTCAGCAAGGCAAAGCTATCCCTGCACACAATATAAGCACACCCAAGTAGATCGAAGCGGAAGCACAAAATATGCTAGAAATCAACAAGTGAGGCAAACCACAACGGAGACACAAGGAGTTGTTTTCCCGAAGTTCGGATTCACCGCTCGCACCAAGCAACCACCAAGGTACGGTGAATCCTACTCTCCGTTGAGGAAGCTTATGCGACCACCACTTAGGTCAAGCTATCTCCTCCTTCCACTATTTTGCTTCTTCCCTTTCGGAGGTGAAGCACAACCTGCACAAACAATCCCGTGGCTCACCACACACTTTGGTAGCTCACCGGGCGACACCTTGCCGTCTAGGAGGAAGAACCTCCAAGAGTAACAAATGCTTCAAATTGCTTTCTTGACAGCGAATCGAAGTGCTCAAGCTATGGTTGCTCTTGTTTTGCTCTCTAATGCTCACTCAATCTTACTCACTCAACCCAACTCAAAGATATCACAAATATCACACAAATCTCACAAAGAGAGGTTGGGGAGGCTTTTCTGGCTACTAGAATGTCTGAATGAAGTGTGCAAGCAGCAGCCCACCAAGAGGGGGCTGAGGGGTATAAATACCCCATCACACAAAAACTAGCCGTTGGAGCTCTGCCCTGACCGGTCAGACCGGACACCCTGACCGGTCAGACCGGTCAGCCAGAGCTGATTTGAAAAACTAGCCGTTAGAGCCTACACCGGTTAGACCGGTCCCCTTGACCGGTCAGACCGGTAAGGTCTGTCCCAAAAACTCACAAGTTAGATCAAGGTTTCATCCGGAGATAAAACCACACGATGTTTAGTTGAGCTGGGATTTGTTAGTACACTCTGTGTCTCTCTCAAGGCTATTCTCACATGGGTCAACTATTGAGCACTTTTGATATTTGTCAATAAGCAAATGTTGCATCCCTCTTGATAGTACGACGTACCTATACTCAAGGATAAATATAAACACAAAGACATCCTCTGAGTTTCCAAGTTTTGATCAATGCCATACTTTGATAGTTGTCAACTTGAGGGCTTTCAACATTGCTAACTTTCTTGAGCAATTCCATACTTGAGCTAGTGACTTAGGATTTTCCATCATCCATTGACAAAGTGTATTTGAATCCTTAAGTGACTCCATTTTATCAATCACAACTAATTGATGCTTTGCATTGCTTCCCTCAATAAAGCTTGGATATGGTTCTTCGAAACCCCACGGACCTAGATACTTCACCTTAGCAATTTGCACACATGGAAAGCCGTCGCTTAGCCAAAGCTTGCTTAGTCCCTCGCTCTAGTCATCTCGGTTGATTTCTTCACCACTTACCCTTGCCATATTGAGTTTAGCTTTGCTTCATCATTTTGAAATCCCATTTGAAAGAACTCTTCAAATGCTTGTTCTTGATTGACAAAGTACATTCAAACCATTGCAAGCTTCCAACAATGAGACCAACGTATATCACATAAGCATATGTCCCTTTGGTGTAAATGCATGAAGCCTTGCAATTTACACTTTGAATGATTCCTTCATATATCAACAAGCTTTCTCATAGATTGGAACCACATAGATATACCTTTGTTGACTTGTCCAAAATATATCAACACTCATGCTTGTCATTCATTTATTTATGCACAAAGAGATCACACACTTGCTTGCCTTTCTCATTATGAGCCAAAGAACATTCATTTCATATATAATTCAACATCACAACATGAATGTACAAATAAAAACCTGCTCATAGTCTCAAGCAAACAAGTTAGTCCGTTAATCGTTTTGTCATACAATTCACCAAAACCCACATGGGGGCCTAGATGCACTTTCAGAGTGGTTGTCCGAGTGGTTTTTCAACTCATTCGAGTAGCCTTCGGTTCGCCCGAGTAGTTTTCGAGAGGTGACGTTCGCCCGGCCAACCACTCGGCGCCGTTGCCACCGTCGTCGTCGCTGCCCGCAGCGGCATGGCCGTCGTTGTGGCCGTCGGTGCCGCTGCTGCCACCATCGTCGCGGTTGCCGGCGCCGTAGTCGTCTCTGCGGCCGTCGGCGCTACCACCACCGCCGTCGTCGCGGTTGCCGGCGCCGTGGTTGTCGTGGCTGCAGAGTCCGTGAAGCCTTGGTCGCGGTCACAGAGACCGCCGAGTGGTTGAGCTTGACACCGAAAGCTGTGGTAGCGTACATAGCCGCCGCCGATCCTGCGATCCATGCATGTACGGTGGTACGCAGGTATCTGCAAAACTATTGGTGGTCGAGCCAAACTCCGTGCAGCAAATGTTAGCTTCCATGTATTGCTAAACGTATAAAGATACGATGTGGCCAATTTAATATGACAAGGAAAATCAGAAATAGGAAAAGTAAACTCATTGTTTGACCGTGTATCCATGTAGATGGATTGGCTGCGTAGCATTGTGACGTCCTCGTCTGGTGCGGGTCCGTGCGCCATCATGCCGTGTTTGCGTGTACACGCGTTGATCCATCTGCGGAGCTGTCCGGCACGCACGATTGCCGGGGCCGAGCGCGTCACCTACGCAGCTGCGTCGGCACATACGATCCTGCCTCGCATGTGCTGCTGCTGGTGGTCGACGAGCGAGGCCCTCCAGGCCCATACGCCTGCCTGTGCGTAGTATGGACGTGGACCTCGCCGTGGTCGTTGGCGCCGCCGCCGTCGTCGGCACCGCGACCGTCGTTATTATCGCGGTCGAGGGCGTCGAGGTCGTTGTTGAGGCCGTCGGTGCCGTCGTCGCCGCGGTTGACGGTGCCGCGGTCGTTGTCGTCGCGGTTGACGGTGCCGCAGTCGTCGTTGCGGCCGTCGGTGCCGCCGTCGCCGTCGCCGCGGTTGACGGTGCCGTGCTGGCACTTGGAAGACGCGGCAGGACTGGGTCGATTCTGCCGCCGGTTGGGGTCGCGGTCGCCGCGCGCTGGGTTGGCCGGCCGCCGCACGCCGCCGTCTCGGTCGGCGTTGGGGCCCGCTTGTCGATCCGGCTGGCGCAGTCGGGCTCGTCACCGGTCGGGGTCCCGAGCCGGGGAGGCGATGTTGAGGAAGTCCGCAAAGACGCGGAGCATGAGTCGAAGATAACAACGGAGTTGAGATTGGTTGGCCATCCGAAACCTGCAAGGAAAAAGTCGTGACGCGCAAAGGCCCCACGGTGGGCGCCAACTGTCGGGGTTCTTTACCGCCGGCAAGTAATATAATCGTGGAGAGCGCGTCGAGCCTCGGACGGTTGCGCAGAAGGGGGACACGAGGATTTATACTGGTTCGGGCCTCCGGGGAGTAACACCCTACGTCCAGTTCGTGCTGCTCGTGTTATTTGCGCTGGTTTGTAGTAGGGGGTACAAATGGGCGAGAGAGGGAAAGCTTCCCAAGTCTCTGGTGCGTGAACGAGCTCAGTCCGATGACTGGCTGGAGGAAGAAGAAGTCCAGGAGAAAGTACTCCTCTGGAGAGAAAAGAAACTCCCTGCCTCCCGTAGGAGGCCCAGGAGAGAGGAGGAAAAGAGTCGATCCCCTCGCAGGAGGCCCAGGCTTCCCTTTTATATCTCAAGGGAAGGCTGGAGAAGAAGTACAGTCAAAGGGTAAAACGGGAAAAAAGGAGGAGTGCCTGCCCATGCTGTGGGGCTCGACGTCCTTCCGAGCACTGTAGCCATGTCCTGCTGGTGTCAGTTGCGTCAGGGAGTGGTTGGCACAGTGTAGCGGCTTGACTTCGGGTGCTACGGTCTTCTCGGAGGTTGCTTCGTTACGAAGGAGCGAACCAGTCGGAGACGGAGATCTTGTCGGGCGAATCGGAGTCCTGTCGGGCGATGGAGCAGCTTGTCGGGCGGATCGGAGAGTACTCGGGCGCTTCCTGCAACTCGTCGGGCGAAACGTGGTTCTTGTCGGGCGACGGAGCAACTTGCCGGGCACGGAGTCCACTCGGGCGATGGTGCAGCTTGTCGGGCACGGAGATGCAGACTACTCGGGCGCTACCGCGGTCTGCTGCTGCCCGCTGTGCCACTCCGCTGCTCCATCCGACCACGCGCTGCATGTACTGATCGAGATATTGAGGCATGCAAGTGCATGTGAGATGAGTACTAGCGCATGCATGTACGGGAATACAGGTGTTGCCATGCCTATGATTAAACGCATGCATGTACGCATTGATTACAAAGGGCGCGGTGCAAGCACATGCACGTACGCGTGCGTGTGTGTGCCAACAAGCCAAACAGATCCACCACTTCTTCACTGTGTTTTGTATGCACGTGCACAAACGTAGCAGAACAGTGGAGATAGTAGGGTCGTTAAAGGGCCGGGTTCGAGCAAGCAAGCCTTGATCCCCCACAGCAGTCAAGCGAGCTTCAACGAGGAAGTGCCTGCCGCCCCTTGCGCAGGGTTGACTAGGGTGTGGTCGTTCGGAGCTTTTTATCCTTAACCCGTTGTCATCGGATACCCCTAATATTGGTATCCGACACTAACTCGGAGGTCGCCCAAGGAGTCTCCGATTCACCCGAGGAGTCTCCGCCTCCTACTGGCTCCTGATTCGCCCGAGGAGTTTCCGCCTCCGACTGGCTCCCGACTCGCCCGAGGAGTCTCCGCCTCCGACTGGCTCCCGATTCGCCCGAGGAGTCTCCGTCTCCGAGTGGTCTCCGCCCCGCCCGACTGGACTGCTCGGCTCCGCCCCGCTTCGGCCCATCCGGTGCCGTACCAACTTGGTACCCGCCGTGTCAGGGCATGATGGGCCTCCGTCCTTCGCCACGGCAGCCACAGGAGCACCCGTCTCATCCGAACAGGAACACTACAGTTCCGGAGAGACACGCATGCAGGACACCTGCGACCCAAGGACGACACCTGGAGCCCGGCGAGGACACCTGGAGTCCAAGGCGGCACAGTACAAGTCAACCACGACCCGGAAGCCACCCGGGGACTTACCCGAGAAGCCGTCTACATCAACCACCCGGGCAAGTACGACCCCGGGTCAAGCGGGGCGCCCACTCCGTCAACACCTACTCCGTGTACGGCTCGGCATGCAGGTCGGGGTTGAAGACCCCAGGGCAGTAACTCTCGTTGTAATTTTCCTCTTTTTACCTCCTCTTTTCCTTCTCCCCTTGAGACTATAAAAGGGGACAAAGGGAGACCAGTGAGGGGGATTCGATTCCGGGACGCTCAGGCGACAGATCAACCGAACTCCCAACAGAAACCACACGACGCAGGGACTTGGGACCCTCTCCCTCTCCCGACTAGTTTGTAACCCCTACTACAGACTTGGGCTTGAGAACACCGGCTCTCACTGGACGTAGGGTATTACTCTCCGGAGGCCCGAACCAGTCTAAATCTCCTGTGTCTCTTGAGCCACCATCCGGTGCCCTGACACGCGATCGTAGAAATATTACTTGCCGGCGGTAGAGAACCCCGACACATTGGAACCCGCATCCCCCGTAACCCAAATCCTAACTGCCCGCCTCGACCACCACCCACAACCAGCGGCGACCTCACCGCCGTCATTCCCTCACCTCCCGCTTCTCCAACCTCAGCTCATTAAGAGGCGGCGCGGCGAGCTTGCGGCAGCATAGCACGTGGTAAAGCTAGCGAGCGGGAGAAGAAGAAGGTGAGCTGGGAAAGGAGGAGGAGATCACGCGGTCCCGGACGAGGGCAGGAATTTCGGACTCCGGAAATTGTATAACTTCCGGGCTATCTGGTGTGCGACTAGCTGCGAATAGGCAGCCCATCGTGGAAAGAGGCAGCTGGACCATACACGGGCAGCCTGCCGAATGTTATTTTGGGCATCCCGCCCATCCATTCTGTTTCAGCTCCCTGCACATCAGCCCAAATGGAATCCAGCCCAGTTCCGAGTTAATGATTCAGGCCTTCGACACGGCCCAACGCAAGCTGCTGCTTCTTCACCCACCGGCCTATGTTTGGAAGCTCGATGGGTTGGGCTTATTGTACGCCACGCGGCCTAGCTTTTTACGGACCGACCAACGAAGTGCAATACCGCCCTTCATTGCGAAAGTGCGAGTCAGTGAAAAGGTCCTCCACAAAAATGAATTAATTCCTCTCAACATATCTCTACACGTAGCTGCTGACTTTTGTTGTTACAGTCAGAGAAACATACGCTGACACCGTGAGAATTGATCCGTTCATGCATCTGGTGGTACGGTTGGGAGGTATTGCGGCTAGCTCGTGTACAAGCCGACAAGCTCTCGTTACATGCGGTCACCGTCAAGAAAACATATTGTTGCCTTTATTACAAGGCACATCACGTTAGCCCTGTTCATGGTTCGGTCTTAACCCGTCTGAACCGTGGAACCAGACCAGCGCAAACCAGTAGTCCGGGTCTGCACGGGCTGGGTTAAGCTGGTTCTAAACCAGCTAACCCGTAATTATCAATCCAATGTCTGATGAACTTCTGCACCAGGCTAGCCCACGCCACTCTTAGCATGTTGCCGAGGTTGGGAAAGAGAATGCTGCATACTCGCTGCCGCTATCGCCGGCCACAGGCATCTTCTCATGGACGCTACCCAGAAGCATCACCCATCGCTGGCCTTAGGCATCTTCTCATGGACGCTACGCAACCATCTGCTCATGCCTTGCTTGCTTACGGCGAGCTGTGTGTAGCATCGCTGCTCCTCGCGCCACTCCCCAGCTTGTCGGCATGGCGTCGCCATCGCCACAGTCAGAGCCGTGCCTCGCGGCGTGATGGCGAGAGAGACGTCCCGCTGCGAGGCATCGATGCGTCCTACGCGCGAACCGAGAAGCGCGTGTGAGGCCAGTGAGGGCTTTGCTGCCGGCGAGGTGTCCGGTCAGTCGTCATCCCTGCGCGGGGCAGCAGCTTGTCGCGCGACTGCTAGCTGTTGGCCGGTTTCAGTTGAAACCGTCAAACCGGCGGGTTCCAATTCCAACCCGCCGAACTAGCGTCTCGCGCGGGCCGGATTGGTTTTTGCCCGTAAACCGCTTAACCCGGATCATGTACAGGGCTACATCACGTCGCCTGGCTTTGTGCATGATCTATCTATCCATCACTAGTAGAGAAACCGCTTTTAGTCCCGGTTGGCAACTCCCATTAGTCCCGGTTCCGCAACCGGGACTACGCCACCGGGACTAAAGGTCCCAGCCTTTAGTCCCGGATATTTACCCGGGACTAAAAGCCACCTTTAGTCCCGGTTGGTAATACCAACCGGGACTAAAGGGTCTCCACGCGGCGCCCATGGTGGAGCCCCTCTAGTCCCGGTTGGTATTACCAACCGGGACTAAAGGGCTTTTTTTTCTTTTCTGTTTTTCTTTTTCTTTTTCTTTTCTGGTTTCTTTTATACAGAGATACGTATTATACCTGTATAATAATATACGTATATGTCCATATATGTATTAGTTATATGTCACTAATGCATTAAACTATTAATACTAATATTAATATATACGGTAATAATATTAAACTTATATATATTTAAATAAAACAAATTTTGATAAATCCAAGATTAATATTAATATTTACATCAAGATTTCAATATTAATATTTACACCAAGATTTCAAAGGAGCATATACAAAATTCCTAATATTTGCTCCTTGTATCGGGCTCGTGTCCATCCCACCAGAACGCCCCTGTCTTGCTCACGACCTCATCGATTATAAATCCGCAGAGTGTCTCTTGAATCGCCGCGACTCTTTGGTCCGGTAAGATCTCATCTTTCATATTCTTTATCTGAGGATGTGGTTAATAGAAAAATATAAATAATAGCTTTTATGACTCACATGCATGCATACATACATATAGATTTCAATGAAAATGGAACATACCGTCAGGTCCCAATTAGTGACGATCGTCTTATGCCCTACAAGAGTGTGCATGTACTCACAGACATAATATCCACATAAATTGGTGCCTTGATTCTGCCTATAACACTTTATAGGAGAAATGGTCAAGTCATTACATGCATAATCATGATAATGAAACAAAAAAAAGAGATGTTGGTCTATGTATAGTAGTATTTACCGGAAAGTCTCCCTTGATACCAAGTTGTTCCTTGAATGGACCTTTTTGCTCTGCACGAAACTTTTTCCAACACCTGCGCACACCATATGAAATAAATAGAATTCTTGGCTGAGCTAAAGAGGAATAATAGTGCGAGGACGAAAATTACTTTTGAAGGAGGTCAATCATTGGTTGGTACGCGTCCCGTGGTCCCCTCAATGAGTCCATGATGGTCAACAAGCTTATGTCCGGTTGTATAACAAATAATATCCAATGAAACCTATTTACATGCAAGTTTTGTACCAAGAGTCACGTCAATTGAAATAAAAATTATGTTAGGAAGAAAACTAAAAGATGCACAAGACAGTAAAAGTACTCACCCAAAGTTGTAAGGAAATAGAATCATTGTCTTGTAATGTTGTACACGTAAGAATCTGTCAATGTTGTTCATTGTGTCTTCAAAAAAATTTAGTAACATATGCTGGTTTACAGTTTTTGGGTCGATGAAGCCCAAGTGGAAGTATGAGTTCTTCCTGCATTCTTCAATCTCCATTCTACAGGATACAATTTAAAAAAATAAATATTTAATAATAGGTTGACAATACATAGGAGACGTTAAATATAGAAATAAATGAAGCACTTACAGCACCCAGCAGCTGAGGAGAGACACGTTAAGGGCATCCCTATGGTATATCTGGTAAAATTCTGAGAATTCCAGATACATAACATTATCGCCACGAAAGTAGTCATCATCTCTAATCTTCAATCCCACCATGTTCTGGCCTTGGGCCGACGCCTGAAGGTACCATTCATGTAATCTGTACATTTTTGTTGACAGCGTGTTGTACGTATCGGGGTCAACTAGAGGTAAGCCAAGCTGAAATGGCCACCTTGGTATAGCCTTTGGCGTCTTACTCTCATCTAGCATTTGCGAGGGCGTCATTCCTGCCCCTTTGCAAAACTCAAGCAGGTCGACCGGTCCAATTCCAGCATTCACCATGAGTGGATCAATTGTTTGCCTCTCCTGCTCACCGAGCTGAGCAACAGCCTTTCCCTTCCTTTGTTGCTTGACGCTCTTGTGGCTCTTGGTAGACTCTTGGCTCTGTTGACTCCGTCGCTCCTTCTCCTCCCTTTGATTCTTCTCATACGATTTCTTAATAGAGCGGTCATAGTCCGACAACAATTTCTTCTGAGTTTCTTTAGCCATGCCAATAAAGAAAGCAGACTTAGCAAAATCAACTACTTCTTTTTTCTCGGGCTCCTTCTTTTTGAAGAACTCTTTAACCTCATCCAGACTATGCTGCTTGCACTCCTCATCAGTTTTTTCCCATGGTAGCTTGGCAGGTTCCTTGGCTTGCTTTGCTGGCTTCTTTGCAGGTGGCTTTGTTGGTGCCTTGGCTTTCTGTTGCTTAGCTTTCTTTGCCGGCGGAGGTGCAGGCGGCGAAGATTGCTTAGCTGGAGGTGACGGAGATTTTTGAGTTGTTGGCGACGGAGACCTTTGTGATAATTGAGATAATTGAGATAATTTGAGATAATTGATATAAAATGATATAATTGATCTCACAATTGATATAAACTAATATCCAACTATTATCAAAAAATCACACTAATATAAAAACAAAAAAGACTAATATCCAACTAGAATCCATCTAATTGATCTCACAATTATATTATAGTATATAAACTAAAATAAGTTTTTTGATCTCCCATTTAGGAAATGACATATAATTGACATTTAAAACATAGAAACTAAACTAAACTAAGATTCATTCTTATATATCGTTATAATAACAAAAATTCATTCTTATATACCGTTATATCGTTATAACAAAAATTCATTCTTTTACTAATAACATATAATTGACATTGAAAACATAGAAACTAAACTAAGTATAATATCCAACTAGTTCCTAAAAATTGATATAAACTAATATCAAAAATTTGAGATAATTGAGATAATTGATATAAAATGATATAATTGATCTCACAATTGACCTTTGTTCAGGAAGAACAGGCGAATATTGCTGCGGCGGGGACTGCGGAGCTGGAGGCGGCGGAGATGCCCTTGAGCTTTGGGGTGACGACGAAGGCCCCTCAGGAGTTAAGACGATGTAACGCTTCTCCCATAGGATAACACCATGAACTGCCTCT
>QPGU01000530.1:0-21419 GCA_004135705.1 Alloteropsis semialata | reverse complement strand
ATCTAGTGTGTGGCAATTACCATAATATTGCAATAGAACAAAAAAACCGTTGCAATGCACCTATTACCACAAACTTATTTGCAACGGCTGGCAACCAAACTGACATTGATGTAAATGGTACCTATTGCCACAATTTGTGTCATATTGCACCCTTGCGATAGGCCTTAAATCTAGTAGTGACCTGTACCCCTACCGTGTTGACCGCCACCACCGCGGGGCCGAGGCGCTGCTGCACTCAACCTGTGCCAACCACCACCACTGCTGGGCTAAGCTGCGGCTGCTGCACTCCTCCCATGTCTCGCTTCCACCGTGGAAAGCTTACCAATCTCCTGTGGTATGGTTCCTTTGATGCTGTTGTAGTGTAGGTACAGCCCCTAGAGCCGCCAGAGTCCAGCGACCGCAGGTGGCAAGCTGCCATAGAGCACGCGACCCTGCAGCGAGACGGCCATGACGCGGCCGGCGGGGTCATAGGTGACGCTGACGAAGGAGCCGCCGCAAGGGTCGCTGTGTCATGACTCGCAAGGGTGCCAAGCGGCTAATTCGAATGGATCAGTGACTGAGAGGAAGAAGTGGCTGATGTGTAGTGGGCTGGGCCGTATTGGGCTTAAAATGTGTCTTTGCTGTTGCTGAGTCGTTGTTGACGCTCATTAATGCACATCTCAGACCGTCAACTTTGATATACAAATACACATTCACCATAGCTATAGGGATTATATCTAACAAGTTCAACTAGTTTTGGTGACTATGTGGATGCAGGAGGCAACAGGTGAAATTTGAGGCGAAACGGGCTCGGTGGGCCGTCGCCCGACCTTGCCAGATCGGCCGATGCCCAACAGAGGCCAAATGACCCTATCTTTGGATATGTGCTAGGAAAGCCACTCTAGACCAACCCTTGCCTATGCACCTAGGTTGGGTCAAGCCCATATGGGAGAAGGACCTCAAGAGAAGCACAAAGGGGCCACATCCACAAGTACACATACTCAAATGGAGTGGTGTCACCTAGGATGAGACTCCACGGCCTACAAGATAGAGGCTGGTAAAAGATGAAGCCAATCGGGCACAAAAGGCCCGTCAGCCGACCTGGCCCGGTCGGCCGAGCCTGGCCCGGAGCCCAATGGAGCCCATCTTTGACCACAGCGAAGAAGCACACTCCAGGACCATCCTAGCCACTGATTCCATGTCGGTTGGATCCAAGAGATGGGAATGGTCCAAGGGGAGTTCACATGGATTGAAGGGCCCACCTCGCAAACTAAACGTACTCAATCCAAGCTATACCACCTGGAACCGCCATGAGGACCCACTAAACAGTCACTCAGCCGAAGATGGGCCCGATCGGTGCCGGTGGCCGGTCGCCCGACCTGGTCCGGAGGCCAAACCGCCTCATCCTTCTGGTCGGGTTCTCACCATCTCCAGGAGTCCATCTACGCCGTGCATCACTCAAGGCGGTGCATCCAACGTCGGCCGACCTCCCCGCATCGGCCGACCTGTGACTGAGTCCGTTCGTCCTCATCTTCCACGTGTCCACTCCCAACTGCCTCTACAAGCTATAAGTAGATGCATACCGGTCATTGAACATCATCATCGAGCTGGAGCATCGAGTCAAGGCGAAGCCCTCCTCAAATGAGAGTAGAAGTAGGGAGAGAGTGAGGGAGAGACTGGAGGAGTCCCGGCGTGTCGGCGACCCTCCACCTGTACCTCGACGGATGCGAGCTACTCAGTAAGTATCTGGGATTCAACTAGTATTTAAGTCTGAGTTATAGAAAAGTTGAGTTCTCTATTGTGCTTGTGGGTTCATTGCTTTATTCATAAAGTATCTTAATCTTTGGCCAAGGTTAGGATAGCTGATATTATCTTAAGCGTGGTGCTTAGGTGTATAACTGCCCTCGTTTGCCTCGTAGCCCCACGGATTAGAAGAGGTAGGCAGCAGGTGGTGACAGCCCTGTCCGTCCTTTGTAATCCTCCACGTTCGGGTACGGCATAGAGCTGTTGGCCGGCAATTTCCTAGAGGCCTAGGATACCCCGGTGCCCAAAGCAAGCATAGGAGAATTCCCTTCACTATAATTAGCCTTAGTGCTAAGTTATCCTCTCTACCCAGCCTTTATATACACTCGATCGATCCGGTCAACTTTAGTAATTAGACAATGCCCTCTCATTCCCTGTGGATTCGATACCCTGAATACTTCCAGGTGAAAGCTACAACGGTATCCGTGCGCTTGAGGATTTATCTGCGACGTAAGAAATACCAACAGTCGTGCTTGAGTCGAGTCGGGCTCTGATCGGTATATATAAACCGAATCAACCCCTGTAACAGACAGCTATGAGAAATAACAGAAATGCCTTCCTCCCAAAGCTCCTTCCTCAACCTCTCGACATCGTTGAGTTCTTCTTCCCCTTTACCCAATTCTCCCTCTCTTGACCCTAATTCTGTCTCAGTTCCTTGAGAGATCATAACAATTGGTATCTAGAGCCTTTACCCCCACCAGAACTCCTAAATTTTTTCTCCCGGATAGTTGTCTTCGTCCTGGCGCCTGCGCGGAAGCCCCCAAAATTTCAAACCCAAATGGCGAACTCAATGGAGGAACTCTCGAAGAAGTTTGACGGATTCGACGTCGTCATGCAGAAGATCCTCGACAATGTCACCGGCTTGGAGTCCTGGCGTGCGTCGGCTGACAAGTCCATGGAGTCGTTGCTGACGAAGGCGGATGATGCGGCGGTGCGGCTGCACCGCCTCGAGACGACACCACCCCTGCCTCCACCTCCGCGCCTAGCTCCGCCACCAGGGGTTCCACCTTTCGTGAACCCCTTTGACCTCAACCTTGCTCCTGGACAAGCGGCGTGCCCATCTGCGTCGGCTTCGGAGTGGCCCAATGGGCACTGTCAGTTCAACGACCACCGAGATGATGGCGGGGGGATCCTTGGATCTCATCCGCCACGCTCGGTCATGGGTATGTCTCACCACACCTACCCGCAACTGCATGATTTAATCTTGGACACGCCACTTCGCCATAGCCCCAAACCCAAATTAGATTTCCCCAAGTTTGATGGTGAGAACCCTAGGTTGTGGAAGAAGATATTCGAGCTCTATTTTGAGGTTTTCTGTGTGAGTGAGCCCCTGAAACCGAAGTTTGCTGCCTTGGGTTTTAAGGGAATTGCTACATTCTGGTTTGCAGACGGTTGAACTCCGTGGGCTTGTCAGTAGTTGGAAGGAGTTGCATAAGGCAGTATGTGAGCGTTTTGATAAGGATCAGTATCAGCTGCATCTTAGAAGGCTTGACAATCTTCGTCAGCCTGGTTCTGTGGCTGACTACCTTTCGCAGTTCGAACAGCTGGCTTATAGCATTTTGCTTTACAACGATTCTTATGATGATGTGTATTTTGTTACTCATTTTTTGGGGGTCTCAAAGAGGAAATTAGAGCACCCATTGCTTTACATCGTCCCAAAAACCTTGATACTGCGAGTGCCTTGGCTCTATTGCAGGAGGAAGAGCTGAATGGCCACAAGAAACATCTTCAATTCAGAAATGAGAATATGGAGATTAGCAAGTTTAGTAACAAACATTCTGTTACTGACAAGGCTAAACCTCCTTTCAAGACTGAAGATGTTAAGAAGCATGACAAAGCAGCCGTTGATGCTAAGTGGTCTTCTATGTTGGCCCATCGCAAGGCTAATGGACTATGCTATACCTGTGGTGAAAAGTGGAATGGGAGAGCTCATAAATGTCCTGCTCAAGTCCCTATTCATGTGCTCCAAGAATTGATGGAAATGTTTCAGTTGGAAACTGAACATGATCATGATGAGGAAGAGGAGGAGGAACTAGCTCCAGAAGATACAATTCTAGCTATTCAGAATGGTTCACTTAATCAACCAGTGAAGAAAAGGAAAACTATGAGGTTCAGAGATTTTGTGGGTAATCAGGAGCTGTTAATCTTGTTGGATTCTGGCAGTGTAGGCACTTTTATTAGTGAAGCAGTGGCCTCTAAGTTGCAAACTCAGTTGCAATAATGTGAAGAAATGAGATACTCTACTGCTGATGGAAGCCTGATGGTTTCTGACAAAATGGTTCCTAGTTTTCAGTGGAGCATTCAAAACCATACACTCTCTTATGATGTTAGAGTTCTGCCACTGAAGTGTTTCGACATGATCATTGGGGCTGATTGGTTGGAAGACCATAGTCCTACTTGGACTCATTGGAAGAAAAAACAGATGAAATTCCCTCTTGCTGGCAGAAGAGTGCTAATTCAAGGCATTAGAGATGATACAACCACTTGCAAAGGCATCAGTACAGGCAAGTTGAAAGGGCTCATGAGAAGGAAAGCAATAACACATTGTGTGGAGTTGATGAGAGTAGTTGACACTGAAGCTGTGTTGATTTCTGTTGATCATCCTGAATCTACTGATCCTCCTACTACATCAGTAGTTCCTGAGGACATACAAAAGTTGCTTACTCAATATGACCATCTCTTTCAGGAGCCACATAAGTTACCACCATAGAGACAAGATGATCATCATATTCCATTACTTCCTGGTGCTCAGCCTATGAACATTAGGCCTTACAGGTATTCTCCCCAACAAAAAACTAAAATTGAGAAGCAGATAACAGAGATGTTGCATAAAGGGATAATTCAACATAGCTCCAGCCCTTTTGCTTCCCCAGTCTTGTTGGTGAAAAAGAAAGATGGAACATGGCGATTCTGTGTGGATTACCGACATATCAATGCTATCACTGTGAAGAATAAACACCCTTTGCCAATAGTGGATGAATTACTGGATGAGCTTGCAGGTGCTCAGTGGTTCACCAAGTTGGACTTCAGATCTGGTTATCATCAGATAAGAGTGGCAGTGGGTGATGAACAGAAAACTGCTTTCAGAACACACAGTGGGCTCTATGAATTTAAAGTTATGCCTTTTGGCCTCACAAATGCTCCAGCATCCTTTCAGAGCATCATGAATAAGATATTTGAGC
The DNA here is from genome assembly GCA_004135705.1 of Alloteropsis semialata. Taxonomy (NCBI): domain Eukaryota; kingdom Viridiplantae; phylum Streptophyta; class Magnoliopsida; order Poales; family Poaceae; genus Alloteropsis; species Alloteropsis semialata. Next base: position 16,455 of record QPGU01000530.1, on the reverse strand, counting down.
CTTTTCTCAGGAAGAGTGTGTTGGTTTTCATGGATGACATCCTAGTCTATAGTACATCTCCTGAAGAGCATGCGCACCACCTGCAGCAGGTCTTTGACATTTTGGATAGCAACAAGTTTCTGGTGAAAAAGTCCAAGTGTGTTTTTGCTCAACAACAACTGGAGTATCTGGGCCACCTGATCACTGCTCATGGAGTTGCTACTGAACCATCTAAGATCTCTACTGTACTACAGTGGCCAGTGCCTACAAATTTGAAACAGTTAAGAGGATTTCTTGGATTAACTGGTTATTACAGGAGATTCATCAAACACTATGGGATGTTGAGCAGACCTTTGACACTACTTCTGAAAAAAGGCATACCATATCAGTGGACTCTAGTCACTCAAGAAGCTTTTGATCTGCTAAAGAAAGCTTTAGTCCAAGCACCTGTACTGGCAGTACCTGACTTCTCTAAGCAGTTTGTCATTGAGACAGATGCTTGTGACACAGGTTTTGGTGTAGTTCTGATGCAGGAAGGTCATCCCATTTCATATCTTAGTAAGCCAATATCAACCAAAAACAAGGCTCTTTCTACTTATGAAGAAGAATGTATGGCTGTGCTACTTGCAGTAGATAAGTGGAGATCTTACCTTATGAGTCAAGAATTTCTGATCAGAACTGATCATCGCAGCCTCTTATTTCTAAGCAAAAAGTTACAACCAAGTTACAGCAGAAAGCACTTTTGAAATTGATGGATCTCAATTTCAAGATTCAGTAAAAAAAGGGGTGACCAATGCTGCAGCAGATGCTCTGTCCAGATGTTCCAACATGGAAACAATCAATAGTATTTCTACTTCTGCTCCATCATGGTTGGAAAGGCTGAGGGAAGGATATATTGATGATCCTGAAGCCAAGAAGTTGATTACTGAATTAAGTATATCATCTGACAACAGTAAAGGTTTTACTCTCATTGATGGAATTCTTAAGTATAAAGGTAGAGTCTGGGCGGGGAACAATATTCTGGCTTAGAAACATATTCTCCATGCTCTGCACTCAGTGGTCTTAGTGGACATTCGGGGATTCAAGCCACTTATCAAAGGGTGAAGGCACTTTTTGCTTGGCCCAAGATGAAAACATCAGTGGCTACTTATGTACAAACTTGTGAAGTTTGCCAACAAGCAAAGGTAGATCATGTCAAAACACCTGGATTGCTTCAGCCCTTGCCAGTTCCAGATAGAGCTTGGAAAGTTGTCAGTATGGATTTCATTGAGGGTTTACCCAAGTCCCAAGGATTTGATGTCATTCTAGTGATCATTGATAAGTTCTCCAAGTATGCACATTTTCTTCCATTGTCTCATCCCTATACTGCCTTAAGTGTAGCCCAACTGCTCTTTCATAATGTCTATAAGCTGCATGGCCTACCTCAAGCCATTATCTCTGACAGTGATAGAATCTTTACAAGTGCCTTATAGAAAGAACTGTTCAATCTCACTGATACTCAATTGTTTATTAGTTCTTCATACCACCCTCAAACTGATGGGCAGACTGAGCGGCTCAATCAATGCTTGGAAGCTTTCTTGAGATGCACAGTCCATTCTTGTCCCAAACAATGGAGTAAATGGATATCTCTAGCTGAGTATTGGTACAATACATCTTATCATTCAGCTCTAGGCCTTACTCCATTTGAAGTCTTATATGGCCATCCACCTCGCCATTTTGGGATTACTAATCCATCTGATATTGTAGTTCCTGATTTGGCCTGTTGGTTGAAGGACAGAGAACTCCTCTCCAAACTCATTTAGCAACAGTTGCTTCGTGCTCAACAACGAATGAAATCTCAAGCTGATACTCATCGCTCTGAACTAGAATTTGAAGTGGGTGATTAGGTATATTTGAAACTTCAACCTCATGTGCAGTCCTCTATAGCATCTCATAGCAATCATAAGCTCATCTTCAAATACTATGGACCATTCAAAGTTTTGCAAAAAGTGGGAGCTGTGGCTTATAAACTTGATCTGCCGCCTCAAGTTCAGATTCACCCAGTCATTCATGTCTCTCAGCTCAAGAAACATATTTCCCCTATGACTGAAGTTGAAACTGATCTCACATCAGTATGCACTGATGCATCTACTCCTGTCTTCCCTGTGGTGGTTCTGGACTCTGCACTGACTCAAGTTGGGGGCAAGATGAAGAGCAAGCTTCTTATTCAGTGGGATACTCCTTCTCGTTTTTGCTCATGGGAAGACAATTGTGATCAGCTTCGTCGATTTCCTGATACCCCAGCTTGGGGTCAAGCTGGTTTTCAAGAGGGGAGGAATGTCACGACTTGCAAGGGCGCCAAGCGGCTAATTCGAATGGATCAGCGACTGAGAGGAAGAAGTGGCTGATGTGTAGTGGGCTGGGCTATATTGGGCTTAAAACGTGTCTTTGTTGTTGCTGAGTCGTGCTTGAGTCGAGTCGGGCTCTGATCGGTATATATAAACCGAATCAACCCCTGTAACAGACAGCTATGAGAAATAACAGAAACGCCTTCCTCCCAAAGCTCCTTCTTCAACCTCTCGACATCGTCGAGTTCTTCTTCCCCTTTACCAAATTCTCCTTCTCCTGACTCTGATTCTGTCTCAGTTCCTTGAGAGATCATAACATGCTCGAGAGTAGGCATAGCAGGGAGGCAGGGAGAGCCAGCAGAGCAAGGGCGCAGGGAGAGCAGGGAGAGCTGGGAGTAAGGGTTTGCCAAGTGCCCCGATCTGGCACTCGGCAAAGATGTGACTTTGCTGAATGTCAAATCGGAAGCACTCGACAAACTTTTTTTTTCATTTTTCTTTTTTCTTCTTCTCCTTATTTTTCATAATGTGTTCTTCTAAATTTATTCTGATGCACTTTGAAAATACCTTGTCAAATTCACTCAACAATATGTATTTTACTTATTCCATTATTTTATGTAGTTATAGCTCAAATTCAATTTATATCGATTAAAATTCTATAATTGCACTTGATACATTGAAATTATCAAATGGTTCCAAAAAATTACCACAATTTAACATGAAACAATCTATGTTCTCTATTTCCTATATAAAAAGTTTGGTTGTCAAACCAATTTGACCATCACTTTGACTCCAAATCTTATCGAATCCTTCTCAAGGCTACGATTCTTCCTCTAAGATGCTTCGGTTTGTAAACATCGTACGTGACAAAATGTGCGAAAACTTCTCTATTTTTTACCACAGCCTCCATGTATGATACCATCACATCATGACAAATCTCATGATTTTCAGACTACATTTGCTTTTTTAGAATTTAAAAATGATTCGGACACACGTTCGTGGTCATGTTTCCTGAATAAGATGTTTGAAATTTCTTTTCATTTCATTGGTAGGGCCTCAAACTAGGCTCAATAACATGAATATCATTTTTCTACTCATTTTATTCTATTATTTGAATCACTTGCAATTCAAATTTGACTTGATTCAAAAAATTGCTTGAAATGCAATTAATTAGATATAGCAAACAAATACAAAAAATGTCCCAAATTTTAACAAGTCCCACATGTTGTACGTGGAGGGTAGGAAAAGTTTTGAGGTTAGAAGAGGGGAAAAAATATTTCTTTGCCGAGTGGCAAAATAAACACTCGGCAAACCCACATCTTTGCCGAGTGTTAAAAAGAAAACACTCGGCAAAAAGCTTGTCTGCCGAGTGCCACAAAACACACTCGGCAAACCCTCATCTTTGTCGAGTATTTTTTTTTTCCAGCACTTGGCAAAGAGTCGATTTGTCGTGTGTTTTTATTTTGCCGAGAGTTTTTTGTATAGCACTCGGCAAAGAGCTTCTTTGCCGAGTGCCCAAGGTAATGCACTCGGCAAACACCCAATTTCCGGTAGTGCTCTCCATTATCTTCTTGATTTGCGCGGCGTCTGTGTGGTAATCGCCCGTGCATGGCCGCTGGCTTCTACTTGGCAGTAATGCTTCTCTCATTTGCATTCTACAGCACTGCCACCTGTCAAGACAAGCCAGATATTGGTTCAGGTCTCATGCACCATAGCTGTGAAAGAAATCGATGCTCGTGATAGCCTAAGTGAGGGAGGGGGTGAATTGGGATTTCTAAAAACTTAACCTACCACATGCCTCTAATTGCATAAAATAAAACTAAGACATTATATCTAGATGTGCAACTAAGTTTCTTCTAGTGTTTGCATCCACCCAAAGGAGTTTTGCAACCTAGAGCCAATCCTCTCGATATACTACTCAAGAAAAGGTAAAGGCACACATATTGCAAGTTAGAAATGCGGAAGCTCAAAGAAGGGTTAGAGAGAAGCAAACTTGGCACCAAGATTTATCCGATGGTTCGTCAAATGCCTACTCTACGTTGGAGCTCCACAGAGGATGTGCTTCCGGTCGCCAAGTCTTGCTTCCCGGTCAAGATTTTGAGTTCGCCACAAACGCACCGCAAGGAGGATGATGAGCAAGTCACTAAGACTATGCTCTCATCAATCTACTCTTCTTGATATCTTGATGTCATCTCCACCAAGGAGAGGGTCTCCTCGTCCCCCGCACAAAGCCGTCGACGCCGCTCCACAACAAGCTAGAGTGTCGAAGACTTGCCGGTGAGTCACTAAGACTCTAAGGCACCGGCACATGTGGTTCAATCTAGAACCAAGCACAAGACACTAAACTTTGCTAACTCTCTCACTTGGGCTATCCTAGATCTCTCACTCACTTAGGATGATCAATGTAGCACAACGGGTGGCTTAGATGTCTTGGGGTTGTGTATGAATTTCTTCTGGACTCCAGCACTTTGAAATGTCCGAATGAGGGTGGTATATAAAGGCCAAAGGGCTGGACTACCATTGCTCAAAAGCTGCATAGAAATCGTGAACGCCGTATCTTCTGCCGTACACTTTACCCCCATCACCGGAATATACGCCATGTGCTTTTCCAACGGCTATTCTACACACCGTATAATACGTCATTTCATTGAGAAGCAATGGTGCATTAAACGCCGTTGAGAAATATCCAACGGTCGAATCCCCATTTGAACTTCAGCTATTGATCAAATGTCCGTCGTAGGATGTTGGATAGTACGTTGTGTACATTTCCTCAACTCCCACTTGACATTGGCTTTGCACAAGATGTACGACATAAACTACACCGTGTAGAAATCTTCAGCTTCAACGATGACACACGGCGTATAGTCCACCGTGCATACAAACAGTAACACCAGACTATGCGGCGTGGGGCTTTTTATTGCACTCAATATATGTCGGACCTTTTGCCTTTGTCCGCCGTCCATCGGTATATTGTACACCATGTACAATCTCGCCAGTTTTCTCTAATTCAATCAAATTGATCCCTTTCTTGGCTTCTCTTGCCAATACCATGTTTTGGATGCTCTAAAACAAGAATCTCTGGTTTTGGCTATGCTTTGAATAATCCTTGCAACCTAAAATCCTATGAACATCGCTTGACAAACTTGTTAGTACCAATGACTATGTTGTCATTGAATCACCAAAATCACAATATAATGGCACATGGGGCCATTGTCCTTACAAGCTGCCTTGAACATATATACAGTTTAGCAAAAAATTAATTGGTTTCTTATTCCATCCATATAATAAGTTCTGCCCATGTTTTGCGGCCGATTTTTATTGCCGTCGATTTTTATTGGGGTTTACCCATGGATGGCATATCCCTTCTGACCCCCCTCCCCCCCACAACAATCTTATCGCCAGCTTCTACCTTCTGACCCCGCCACTGCTTTTTTCATCCCATCTGATCACTACTCCCTGCCTCGTCATGCTATGCTGCTCTCCACGAGCCACTCCTCCCTCATTGCCACTAGACTGTTCCATCTATGCTGCCCAACCCTCACCTCTCTTCTCGCGTGATTGTTGGTTGATTTGGGTCTCTGTTGACTAACCAATGTACTCAAGCCCAGAACTGACAACCCCGGTGGGCCTCATGGCTGGTGGGCCACCCAGTCTGACAACCCGGCCCGATAGCACTCGGATTGGGCCACCCCTCGCTGGTTGGGCCAATCCGCCTTCTGGGTACCCCTGGGGGTCTACCCCTGACAAGCCCCCGAGTAGTACGTGGTTGAGCGACAAGTCGGCGAGGTCGTGCCACCTGATGAGCTTCGAGCTTGCTGCAGTTGGAAGCGAAACCGCGTGATACTGGAGAGAAAAGAGAGAGCTGTTTTCCAACGGATGCACCGCGAGGTGCGTCCGTTGGCTGTAGCCCCCGAGCCTTGAAGCGATTCCGAAGGAATCGGTCCAAGGGTTAGTAGCCTTGTTCTTGGTTGCCAGACAATCAACGGATGAGCCGCGAGGTGCGTCCGTTGGCCGTAGCCCCCGAGCCTTGAAGCGATTCCGTAGGAATCGGTCCAAGGGTTAGTCGAGGAGCATCTGACTGAATCATCCGGCGTTAATTTCGGCGTCCAGCCCCCGAGCGTGAGGTCCGGCAGAGCCCTGCAGGGCACGCCGAGTAGTCGTACCTGCGCCCAGCCCTCGAGTGCAAGGACTCGTCGGGCGAGCGCGATGCGTAGCCGTCCCGGCGCCAGCCCCCGAGCGTGAGGGCTGAGCACGCCGAGTGGTCGTCCCGGCGCCAGCCCCCGAGCGTGAGGGCCGAGCACGCCGAGTGGTCGTCCCGGCGCCAGCCCCCGAGCGTGAAGACCGGCGGAGTCCTGCAAGACACGCCGAATAGTCGACCCGGCGCCCAGCCCCCGAGAGTGAGGGCCGAGGCACGCCGAGCAGTCGTCCCGGCGCCAGCCCCCGAGCGTGAGGGCCGAAGCACGCCGAGTGGTAGTCCCGGCGCCAGCCCCCGAGCGTGAGGGCTGAGCACGCCGAGTGGTAGTCCCGGCGTGAGGGCCGAGCACGCCGAGTGGTAGCCCCGGCGCCAGCCCCCGAGCGTGAGGGCCGAGCACGCCGAGTGGTAGCCCCGGCGCCAGCCCCCGAGCGTGAGGGCTGAGCACGCCGAGTGGTCGTCCATACCCTGCAACAAAGCACAAATTCGAGAGGAGAAAGTACTCGGTGATATAAATATTAATGAACCCCGCTTCCCGCTTTTAAGTCTCTTAATTTCCCCGGGCAGTTAGCCTGTTACGTTTATGCACCTGATTCCCGATAGCCTTAGTCCGTAGCGCAGGGAGCTGGGCCGCGTGCACGCGTAGGAGCGTAGGCGTACGGAAGAGTCGAGGTTTCACGGATTAAGGCGTGTGCTCCCCGGGTACTTTAGCAACTCATTTCAAAGCTCACGGAATTTACGAAGTTAACTGATTAATACTTAGCTTGGCGAGTGATTCGAGTCCTGGGGGATTCCCTCTTTGTCAGATACGCCAAAGAGGAGGCAGGCGGAGAGGCGTCGTTTCTGATGCGCGGCGTCAGGAACAGTGTTCCCGTGATCGCACAGGATGCTCCCGTGTTCGAATGAAGCCAAAGGCGATAAGGGCGACCTGTGCAGCTTGGGCAGAAAGAGGGACGCGTGGCTTAGAGCTCAGGCGTCTGTCATCGTGGAGGGAGTCTCTGGTTTCACGGCGGCTCGAGGCTATAAATACCCACCGGGGAGCCAGAGCTGCCACCCAGGAGCGAGTATGTATAGGGCCCCTGTAGTCAGTATGCCGAAGGCTCATTACTGGGTTCATCCACCGGGGAAAGCTCATGGAGTCTCCAGGGTATGGTGCTAGAAGAGTGCTTGTGAAGGTTCTGAGGTGTTGATCAGCGTCTGAGTGCTGTCCCGTTCATCCCTGCATTCCCATGTGACGAGGGCCATGTGGGATGAAATGCTTTGTAGAGCAAGGGATACCTGAAGGCATTCGCTATCAACCCTCTATTGGCGCTGTCCCGTAAACGGCTGCAGTGGTGCTACAAGAGAGCTTACGAGGAGCTCATGTGGGCCAAGCTTGCTCCGGATGTAGCACTAGGCGCAGGGACGAGTGCCCCAGGCCGTCATCTTGGAGGCTGATGTGTTTGGTCTTTGTAACCGGCGTATGACCGGCTTCATTGTAATTGTATAACCTGCAAAAAGGTTTCATTGCATAATAGTCTTTGAGGAGGAAGCTTCTCGGCAGCGCTAACCCCGAGCTGTCAAGGCTTGGCCGCGCTTCTCCAACCGTTGTAACATGTCCACAGCGTCAGCCCCCGAGCGTTTCGGGGCTGATCGAGCCCGAGAGGCACGCTGTTTTTGGTATGGCGCCAGCCCCCGAGTCCGAGTGCTGGTCGAACCTTAGCGGCACGCCTTTTGCTCTGCAGTGTCGGCTTCCGAGTGGCTCGGAGCCAATCGAGCCCGAGAGGCGCACTGACTTGAATGCGGCGCCAGCCCCCGAGTGCGGGCGCTGTTCGAGCCTTAGCGGCACACCACTTGATTTGCAGTGTTGGCTTCCGAGTAGTTCGGGGCCAATCGAGCCCGAGAGGCGCACTGACTTGAATGCGGCGCCAGCCCCCGAGTGCGAGCGCTGTTCGAGCCTTAGCGGCACACCACTTGATTTGCAGTGTTGGCTCCTGAGTAGTTCAGGGCCAATCGAGCCCGAGAGGCGCACTGACTTGAATGCGGCGCCAGCCCCCGAGTGCGAGCGCTGTTCGAGCCTTAGCGGCACACCACTTGATTTGCAGTGTTGGCTCCCGAGTAGTTCGGGGCCAATCTAGCCCGAGAGGCGCACTGACTTGAATGCGGCGCCAGCCCCCGAGTCCGAGTGCTGGTCGAGCCTTAGCGGCACGCCGACTTCTTTGCCCTGCCCGAGTGCTCGGGCTCCTTTTTTACCGTTGGCGCCCGGCGCGTAACGGAAGGCGGAACGCCCAACGGCTCTTTTTACCGTTTCGCCCGCGTCCATTAATCGCGCCATCTCGCGGTAATTTCAGGCATCCAGGCGCGATATAAAGGGTGAGGGTTAGGTCTGGAGAGGAAATCTCCCCATTCCCAGATCCATTCTCCCCTTTCTTCATTCTTCATCCCGCCGCCACCAGAGCTCATTCTGCTCGTAGATCTGTTCTGCGGTCTTAGCCACCACGGGGAGCGTAGCCTCGTTGATGCGCACGAAGACTCCTGCCATTAGATCCATGGCACCAAAGAGGAAGAATACCGGCGCCCCCAAGCCAAGCAAGGTTTCCTCCTCCGGCGCCGTGTGGGCGCGGGGGAGAGTCACCACGAAGATGCTGGAGGAGATGGTGGAGAGGAGCATCCTCCCATCTCAGGCCGTGGCGGAATGGCGGTCGAGCGCCGGGGAGGACTTTCCGTCGGAGAACTCCGGCGAGCTGGTCCTGTTCAAGCCGTTCTTTGAGGCAGGACTTGGCCTGCCAACAGGGGCGTTTTCCAAGGTTTGCTTCATTTCTACGGGATCGAGGCCATCAACCTCAACCCCAACTCCATCATGGCGATTTCCGTCTTTATCCATCTCTGCGAGGCCTATCTGGGGATCTCTCCCCATTTCGACCTGTGGAGATACTTGTACTGGCTGAAACCCCAGCCAAGTGAAGAGAAGATGGTGGTAGTGGGAGGCGCCGGGTTCATGCTGCGTCAAGGGCGGAAGGACGAGTACTTCGACATCGCCCTCAATACCTCCAACAAGGGTTGGAAAGCCGAGTGGTTTTATGTTGGGAACCACTCGCCGGCGATCCCCTGCCACACTGGAGAGCGGCCGAAGATCAGGGATTGCTGGAATGAGCTCCCTGATGCTTCCCAGATGCAGGAGGTGGACGAGCTCCTCGCCTTAATCAAGGAGCTGAAGGACGACGGCGGCTTGACGGCGATTGGCGTCGCCTGCAATTTTAGCAGGCGGCTGATTTAGCCAATCCAGGAGCGGAAGCACCCGGGCTACGAGTACTCGGGCCGGGATGATCCCACTCGGGGTGCCAACCGCACCGTCAGCAAGGAGGAGATGAAGGCGCGCGTGGGCGGGTTCTTCCTCGGCCACGTGTCGGAGAAGCACCAACCGCGCCCCTTCTCACTGAAGAGGCCTCCACCACCGGTAAGTTGCTGTTCCGAGTGCTTATGAATGTTTTCTTGATGTAATTTTTGGTTTCGTCCGTTGGCCGTCTGATCTTGCGTTTTCTTTGGCGCAGGATCGCGTCTTCAAGTACTTTTCTGCTGCCCCTCTCCCGGAAGATTTCCCGAGGAAGGTGTTGCTGGAGGATGCGCCTCCGGCTGATCGGGGCAACACTCGGGCAGAGGAGGCGGTGGATCCTCCTCCCCCTCGTGTATGGGCGCCCAGCGATACGGAGGGTTCTATGAGCCCTTCGGACGAGGAAGTGGTGGAGGACCGTCCGCGGAAGCGCCGGGCGGCTGTGGCGAAACGGAATAATCGCCGGGCCGGCGTTTCCAAGCGGGCGGTGGCCGTTGACGATGGGGCGGCCGACGACGACTCGGCAACGTTGTCGGATGAAGCGCCCTCTGTCCAGGATGCAGTGGCGGGCACGCCGCCACCGCCTCCCAAGCGGAGGCGCACGACGAAGGTGATGGCGAAGAAATCGGACGCGCAGCCGGCTCAGTAGCCGACTGCCGGTTCGGACGCCGATGTTGACGAGCCGGGACGTCCTTCCCCGGCGGTCGTGGAGGAAGAGGAGAAGGACGAAGCGATGTCCGACTCCGCGTTCCAGGAGCAGGAGCACGCCCAGGCCATGGGCGTCTCAGTGGAGGAGAGGCGGCGCAGGATGGCGGAGACGATCGTGCAGGCCGCCGCGGACGCAAGGCCGGTCTCCGACTTGGGGACCAGGCCAATCCTTATGACGGCCTCGGCGCAGCGGCGTCCCAAGCTCCCTGTCTTCCGGCCCCGAGTCGCGGTGGTGAAGAGTACTCGGTAAGTTGTCGGTCTTCGCGTTTGTTGTACGTATCATTATCTCCGAGTACTTGTTTTAATTTCCGAGTGCTTTTTTCAGCAAAGCCTCCGATCTGGACGGTGAAGCGGCCAGTGGGAAGGCTCCTTCAGCCGATGTCCCGCAAGGCCCGAGTCCTCCTCCGGCCGAACCTGTTGGCCAGTCCTCCTCAGGGGTTACGCCTGAGGTGGGGAACTCGGCCGAGGGGTCGGGGGCGGTGCAGACGGAGGAAGTACCAGCCGGGCGTGACCCGGAGGTGGTAGTGGAGGTGCCGGCGGACGACGACGTGCAGGGCGGTGGAGGTGATACAGTGATCACTCCAAGTGGCGCTGGGGATCCTGACGTGGACACGGTGATCCAGTCTTCGCCCGTAGGCGCGGGCGACATTGCTCGAGGAGAAGCCCAGGAGGAGGGTCTCCAGAAGCAGTCGGACACCTCGGGAACCATCACTGTCCCCGGGGTTGACGCTATGGCAGAGAAGGAGGGGTCGGTTATTGCCGAGCTCCAGATTGCCGTCGACCACGCTCGGCGCTGTGCAACGGTTAGTCTCCTCAATTGTCTCCTTTGTCTTTTCTTCTTCTTTATGAGTTGTCTGAATTCTTTGCTTTGGCGAGTGGTTGTAGAAGTTGGCCACGCTCCGGCAGTCGCGGCTTGGGCAGACCCAGGATTTGGCGTCGGCGCTCCGGCGTGCGGCGGAGATGGAGGCGGAGCTCAAACGGGTCAGGCGCCAGCGTGACGCCGCCAAGAAGAGCCTGAACGACGCCATTGTGGAGCATCGATTCAGTCTTCACCGTAAGGCCTTCTCCTTGTATTTCCCAAGTAGTTTGTTGAGTCTTCAGATTTCGCCTTGTTCCTTTCATCCTGACCGAGTGCTTCCCTGTTTTTTCAGAGAAGGAGATGGAGAGGGACCGCCACATCAAGGAGCTGAAGGAGTTGCGTTTTGCGAATGCAACTCTGCAGCAGTCGGAGGAGGTGTTGGCGGGGAAGCTCAAGACGGAGCAGGAGTTCCGGAAAGGTGCGGACATGACGATGCTCTAGGCAATGTATACTATCCAAAATAACGCTCACATCATAACAGGCTTGGAGCAAGATCTGGCATCGGCGCATCTTGCCTTGATGGAAGTCAACGAGGCGGCGAGGGATCTGCTGGACTCCGTGGCCCCGGAGGAGGGTGAGCCGACAGCTCTTGTCGCTCGTCTGCAGGGTGCGCCAGCTCGGATCGCCGACCTGGTCAAGGAGTCGGCGGTGGTGTGTGCGAATGACGCCCTAGCGCGTGTTCGGACACTTTACCCGCGGATTGACCTTGCACCGGTTGGCGATGGGGTGGCGGCGGACGCCTCGACGGAGCAAGTCGACGAGGCGCTGGCTCTGACCCGCCCGATCGCCGAGAGGGTCGGCGAGGCTCTCAAGTTTGAGTAGGACCCTGCAAGCTGAAGCAGGGTAGGATAGACTTTGTGTATATAAGTAGTCAGAAACGAGTAAAACAAGAATGTTTAGACATTTTGTTATATGTTCTGATGTTGTCCGAGTAGTTCTTTTGCTGAAATGTGCTTTTCCCTTTGCTTCACTTATCCTAAGTTCATAACGTCGAGAGCGGATCCCATGCACGTGTAGAAGGCTTAGGCGTCGTTCCAGGCCCGATTACACAGCATTTAGTTAGGAACTATTTAGGAACAAAGGAATACCGAATGGTTTTGCAGGGAAAGTATTTATAAAATGGACAAAGCATATATTGTTATTGAACTTCGTGATACATAGCTTTTTTCAAGGGTAGAATCGGCGTAAATGCTCTATGTTCCACGGGTGTGGGACTTCGGTGCCATCCTCGTATTGGAGACGAAAAGTACCCGGACATATGACCTGAGTCACGATGAATGGGCCTTCCCATGGGGCGGAGAGTTTGTGAACGCCTGCTGTGGATTGCACTCGGCGCAAGACGAGGTCACCAATGTTGAAGTCCCGTTGCTGGACGTTCTTGTCGTGGTAGCGTCGGAGTTGTTGCTGGTAACGCGCGTGCTGTATGAGCGCGTTGACTCGGTGTTCTTCGATGGAGTCGAGGTCCACCTCACGGGCTGCTTCTGCTTCGCCTTCCTCGTAGTTGTCAATGCGCGGTGATCCGAAAGCTATGTCGATGGGGAGGATTGCCTCGGAGCCGTAGACCAGGAAGAAGGGAGTATGACCTGTTGCTCGACTCGGCTGAGTCCTAAGTCCCCAGATGACTTGTGGTAGCTCTTGGTGCCATTTTCCAGCGAACTTCTTCAAAGGGTCGAAGATTCTTGCTTTGAGTCCTTGGAGTATCATGGCGTTGGCTCGTTCCACCTGTCCATTACATCTGGGATGGGCGACGGAGGCGTAGTATACATCGATGCAGCTGTTCTCGCAAAAGTCCCAGAAGGCGGATCCGGTGAACTGTGTCCCCAAGTCGGTGATGATCCTGTTAGGGACTCCGAACCGGTGTGTGATTTCTTCGATGAAGGCGGCGGCTTGCTTTGACGTTGGAGTTCCGACGATGGCCTTGTACTCTATCCATTTGGAGAATTTATCGATGGCGACGAGGATGTGTGTGTAACCTCCCGGGGCTGCTCTGAATGGTCCCACCATGTCCAACCCCCAACAGGCGAATGGCCACGAGGGCGGGATGGTGCGTAGAGCTTGGGTCGGGAGGTGTTTCTGCTTGGCGAAGAATTGGCACCCCTGGCATCGGCGGACGAGTGCTTTGGTGTCGGAGACGGCGGTGGGCCAAAAGAACCCGCTCGGTATGCTTTCCCGACTAGTGTCCCTGCAGCGGCGTGGCTTCCACAGACTCCTGAGTGGATGTCGTCAAGGATCTGGAGGCCGACTTCTTTCGTGACGCATTTGATGAACACTTGATTTGTGGCGGCTTGTCTGTATAGGGCACCACCGACCACCACGTAGTTCCTGCTTCGGCGTTCCAGGATCTTTTGCTCCGTGGGGTCCTTTGGCACCTTGTTGTGGGCAAGGAAGTCTATGAACTCGGCCATCCAGTCTTCTTCTTCGGTGTTAATGGTGAGCACCTCGCAGAGCTCTGGGGCAGGCTCGGGTTCGTCCCCCACCTCTTTGACAGAGGGTTTGAGGAGACCTTGCACGAACACTCCCCCTGGTACTTCTGCGCGGGTTGACCCCAGCTTGGCGAGTGCATCAGCGGTGAGGTTGTTCTCCCGTGGAACGTGGTGGTACTCAACTCCGTAGAATTTTCCCTCCTGCTTGTGCACTGCCTCGCAGTAGGCATTCATCCGCTCGCTGTGGCGATCCCAGTCTTTGTTCACCTGGTTAATAACGACAGCGGAGTCGCCATAAACCAGGAGCCTCTTTATGCCTAGTGAGGTGGCGATGCGGAGCCCGTGGAGGATTGCTTCGTACTCGGCGGCGTTATTAGTGACGGGGAAACGAATTTGGAGGATGTATCGGAGCTGTTCCCCTTTCGGCGATATGAAGAGCAAACCGGCACCTCCTCCATCGATCATTAAGGAGCCGTCGAAGTACATCTTCCAATGTTCGCCGCTGGTGTCTTCTTTCGCGTCCTGGCTCTCGGTCCATTCGGTGACGAAGTCGGCGAGAATCTGTGATCTGATGGCGGTGCGCGGTACAAAGTCTATGATGAAGGAGGTGAGTTCAACTGACCACTTAATGATTCGCCCGGTAACGTCTCTGTTGTGGAGGATTTCGCCGAGTGGAAATTGCGTGACCACCTTGATGCGATGTGCTTGGAAGTAATGGCGGAGTTTTCTTGACGTGATGAGCAGTGCGTAAAGTAACTTCTACACCTGGGGATAGCGAGATTTGGACTCGCTGAGTACTTCGCTTACGTAGTAGACTGGTCGCTGCACTTTTTACACCTTTCCTTCTTCTTCCCTTTCCACGACGATGACAGTGCTGACCACGTTGGTCGTGGCAGCAATGTATAGGAGTAGCGTTTCGTCGTTATGCGGAGCGGCGAGTACTGGTGGATGGGAGAGATAGTTCTTGAGGTCGGTGAAAGCTTGCTGCGCCTCCTGGTTCCACTCAAATTTGTCGGTCTTCTTGAGGATCTTGAAGAACGGCAAGCCTTTATCCCCCAGCCGGGAGATGAACCTGCTCAAGGCCGCCATGCAACCAGTCAGCTTCTGGATCTCTTTCTTCCCAGTCGGCGGTTTCATCCTCTGGATGGTGTCTATCTTCTCTGGATTGGCTTGGATGCCTCTGTTGGTGACGATGAAACCGAGTAGTTTCCCTTTTGGTACGCCAAAGATGCACTTAGTCGGGTTTAGCCTCCAGTTGAACCTGCGGAGATTATTGAACGTCTCGGAGAGGTCGGCGATGAACTCGGCTTCGATCTTCGTCTTGATGACTATGTCGTCAACGTAGGCCTCGGCGTTGCGACCGATCTGAGTGCCCAGGGTCAAGTTAATGGCCCTCTGGTAGGTGGCGCCAGCGTTGCGGAGTCCAAAGGTCATCTTGGTGTAGCAGTAGGCGCCGATCGGAGTAATGAAGGATGTCTTCTCTTGGTCTTCTTCTTTCAGGGCGATCTGGTGGTAGCCGGAGTAACAATCAAGGAAACATAGGAGTACGCATCCGGCGGTGGAGTCGACGACTTGGTCGATGCGGGGCAGGACGAAGGGGTCCTTAGGGTAGTGCCTGTTGAGATCCGTGTAATCAACACACATTCTCCATTCATTATTCTTTTTTCTTACAAGGACTGGGTTAGCAAGCCAGTCAGGATAAAAGACTTCTCTAATGAACCCGGCCGCTAACAGCCTTGTGATCTCTACCCTAATGGCCTCCTTGCGGTCCTGCGCGAAGCGTCGGAGTTTTTGGCGAACTGGCTTAGCGTTCGCGTCAACCTTCAAGGAGTGCTCGACCACCTCCCTCGTAACACCCGGCATATCTGATGGAGTCCATGCAAATATGTCAGCGTTGTCCCGGAGGAAGGCGACGAGCGCGCTTTCCTATTTGGGGTCGAGCCCTGATCCGATCAGGGCAGTCTTGGAGGAGTCGGAGAGCCCAAGCGAGATGGGGCGTACTTCTTCAGCTGGCTGCATGGTGGTTGGCGCGGCTCTTCACTTGGAGGACTCGGGGATGGAGCCCGGGTCTCCTTGGAAGGTTCTTGCCTCGTGAACCACCTCCATTTGGAGCACGCTGCGTTCGATGCCGGTGCAGAGGTGGAGCCCTTCTTTGTCGCAGCCTTTGGCGGTGTGGACGTCACTGCGGATGGAGAGGACGCCATTCGGTGCTGGCATCTTCATTAGCAGGTATGTGTAGTTGGGGATCGCCATGAACTTGGCGAGTGCTGGCCTCCCGAGTATGGCGTGGTAGGCGGTGGTGAAGTCGGCGACTTGGAAGTTGAGGTACTCGGTCCTGAAGTTCTCCTGATCGCCGAAGGTGACGGGCAGAGCTATCTGCCCGAGTGGTTTCGAGCCTTTGCCTGGGATTAGCCCGTAGAACGGGTGGAGGGAAGGAGTCAGGGCATCAAGGCCGACGCCCATGTCTTTCAGCGTTTGGGCGAAGATGATGTTGAGCCCGCTCCCGCCGTCGACGAGTACTTTGGTGAGGCGGGCGTTGTGCACGATTGGGCTGAGCACGAGGGGGTACTCGCCCACGTCGGAGACTTGGAACCACTGGTCCTCGCTGGAGAAAGTGATCGGCTGCTCGGACCAGCGGAGTGCTTGGATCGGCATTGAGT
>QPGU01000142.1:0-21550 GCA_004135705.1 Alloteropsis semialata | reverse complement strand
AAGTTCCACCTGGATTCACTGCGGGATCAGAAAAGGGGGGGAGTACCCTATACTTCTTCACGAGAATTCTTCTAGCAGAAGAGGAGGAAGGAGTCGGATCCTATATCAAACAGAAGGAGTTTGTGCTCTACCATGAATATTAGCTGCGCCATGTCTAAGGGATGGTGGAAGAAGAAGGCTTGAGGCGGGTATTTATAGCCGGCAGTCGGTGGATGCGTTAGAGGAGAAGTGGAATCCATGGGGCGCTTGTGGAAACCGTCCAAATGAAGAACAGTATTCTCGTGGAAATGTGGCATTGATTCAGGGCTGCCGTAATTAAAGGAGGGGCGTCTTTTGAGGAACTGCATTGAAAAGTCGTATCGCCTGGATCAGAAGACGCATGGATACCCGTGAGGTAAATGTAGGGATCCATATCTGTTCATTGTCAGCGATGATATTGCCCGGGAGAAAGATCGAAGAGTCGCGCAGTGCAGGGATGGAAAGTTTCGGCGCGAAAATCGGTGAAGGAGTTATGATGACAGATACGAATTTTGGAACAAAATGATATTTTATTCCAAAATTGGGGGGCATGTGTTGACACCAGATTTTCGCACCTGACATGTTGGGTCAGATGATGACGTGGAGAGGTTGAGACTGCGAAGTGGACCCGTTGACTGGTCAAGGCCAAAGGTGACAGAGAAGGAAGCCGATGCTGAAGAAGGGTCCGATGAAGCAGGAGTCCGACCCGATGACGAGTGCAAGAAGAAAGGCGCGTCGGCTAAGGAAGAAGCGTATCAGATTCGAGGACTATTTCCTTTTCAGAAGGTGTTTGAGAGTCCTGTTGTATCTTAAACTTAGTTTACCTTATTTAGTTAGTCTGGTCCGATCAGGACTCTCCATGACCAGGGTATAAATTTGAACCCTCGTCCATTGTAAAGAATAACTCTCACAATCAATACAACCCGGCTTCACGCCAAAAACCCTAGTAGTAGTTACCGACGAAGCTCATTGGTGGACGAGCTGCATCAGTTCTGATCTCCGGCTTACCAGTAAGTTAGTCAATTTATCGAACTAGTATAGGCTTTGAATTGAGGCGCATCGCCCTTTCTCGTTTATACTGTTCAACCAATTTATCTCTGGATAATCAAGATTGATATAGATTCCCTACGTCGGAGCTAGATCAATATTGATTATTCAACAGATTATCGTTTATCGGACTTCACTTTAAGCCTAGATTCCCTACGTCGGAGCTAGGTATCAAGATTAGTCTAGATTCCCTACGTCAGAGCTAGAGTAATCTTGGTTACTAAAGGTAGTCTTTGCGGTTTGTTGGAGTTGCTAGATTGGTTTAGATCTACGCCATGTGAATCAATTCTACTTCTTCAACGGCTTTGAGCATAGGTCTTGGTCCGATTTAAGCATTATTTATCTTACAGCATCGTTCTATGTCCGATCTTGCCTTGTGGTTTAATCTAGTTGTTCTTTGAGTATTACACTGGTGTAGATTCCCTACGTCGGAGCTGGATCTTTGTAATACGCTTAGATTAATCTTTGACTGTCATGTTTGGTCTAGATTCCCTACGTCGGAGCTAGGTTCATCTTGATTAGTTAAAGGAAGCTTTGGTTATACCTTAATGCTATTTGAATGTTAAGTGTGGTGTAGATTCCCTACGTCGGAGCTGGATCATGCTTAATCGTTTGGTAGCATATCTTAGAATCAGAACGTATCTGTTAATGTTTTGCCTGCTTATTTTGCTTAATCTGATCAACACCTGTGCGAGCATCTTGTTTAATTAACAGGTTGATAAGTTAAGTCTGATTATCTAGCTATCTGATCTGATCATAGTTAGAGAAATCTAGATTCCCTACGTCGGAGCTAGATTTCTCTGAAAAGGCTATAGTCCGATCGGTTGGTTAGATGGTCCGATAAGACGAGTCAAACTGGTAACTAGACAAGGTGGACAATGTATCGGCTTACACTTTGATTATTTAATATCTTGTTTCAAGACATAGCTGATCCATTATTTTACATATTGGCCTTGTTTTATGCTTTATTTCATTATTCAAAGGCTGGTCTGTTATATCAATTAAGGTCTGATCCTGATTGGTCCGATTCTGAGGTCCGATTTGGTGTCTGATTGAGGTCCGATCACTCGGTCCGATTGACGTCATCATTGAGGTCCGATTCTGAGGTCCGATCGGTATCGGCCGATGCGTGTCTGATTGGATCTTGGCTAAAATTCGACGTTACTCCATCGTCTGAAATAGAGCCGGCACAATCATAGAGCAATTTAACTGTTTTATTCCCTTGTCAATTTCAGGTCAAATTGACTGGCACGCCGCGAACCTGAACTGGAGTGTAGACTGGCACTGGAGCGAAGCTGATCTCCCTGGTCTTCTTGTGCTGCACGCGGGGAATACGTCCGCCGATTTTCCGCGTCAACACAATGAAAACCCAATCCAAACCGGTGCGAACCTATCTTGGCTATAAACTAAACTAATTCAAACTATTTACCTCGACCAACCAATTCCCCCCCCCCCCAAACCAAACTCAACCATATCACGGCGTCAAACCGCGTCAAACCTGAGTCGCCCGAAGCAACACGGTGTCATCATCCGGTGGCCCCGCAGAGGACGAAAACGTGGAGCCAATTCCTGAAACAAGTAAGACCGGATGAATGTCTATTCGTCCGGTGACTGCCACTGGGATGTCACCGTATAATACTGTCGACCTCCAACGGTCATGTTCCTCTCCGGCCCATCTTACTAAACACACGGGATGAAAGAGCATCCATCCGCTCAACTTAAATTTAACAGTACCGGATAAATGTGTTGCCGCACGGACCGTTACTGGTGGACCCCGTGCGTCGGTCCTTCTTTCTTCCTCGGTCTCCCCCGCGCCCGCGCCCATACGCCGTCGCCGCTCTCTCTCGCCTCACCGCCCTCCGGCCGTCTCCGGCCAAGCACCGCCGCCCGTCGCTACGCTACTCCATCCCGTCCCTGCTCCGCACCTCCTCGACGCCGCCGCACCGCTGCCTCACGCGTATTTCGCGCGCGCGCGGAACCATAGCCTAGGGTTTCCGCCGCCGCCGGCCTTCGATTCGCCGGCCACCGCCGGTCTGCGCCGCCGTCCCCCGGCCGTGCGCGACGCCAGCAACCCCCTCCGTCTCCCTCGTCGATTTCATCTGCAGTGGTGAGAAACTTCAAACCCGCCCAAATGTGATTCAATTTGAATGGAATTCGTTAAAATTTGAATGGAATTCGTTAAAATTTCACTGTTTAGAGCACAATATTTCGAGTTTAGGAGCATATATTCATGAATTAAGGTTATGTTTCATGGGAATATCACATAATGTTCACTTGTTTAGGTCGAATTGCACTATTAAGAGGGTTTAGTGTTTGATGTTTAGGATGTTTTGTTCAATAAGTAGGGTTGTTTTTCTCATGAATATCATGTCATCAACCCAATGCTCACTTGTTTAGGTCAAAATCGAGCTTGTTGAGCCGTAGTTCATGGTCGTCGCCTATGTTAGGTGTTTTCGGTTCACTTCCACCTCTTGTCGAGCACCTAAGGACACTCCTAGCATTCTATGTTTTTGTCCTCGAGCATGTCATCTATTAAATGTAAATTTTGCCGGCCCTTAATCAAGCTCATATTTCGCTTACAGGCGTATCTTTTGCCAAGATACTTTGTTTACTATATTATTTATATATCTTATCTTTGACATTTTGTAATCTTCTACCATATGATCTCTTGCAGATGGCCGGGGACAAGAGAAAGGGAAAGGCCATTGAGGTTTCGAAGAGGAAGAAGAGTCGAGCGCAGAAGGACACTCCACGGCAGGGGATCAGGATTCGAGAGCGACAACCAGGTCAAGGACAGCCAGAGGAAGCAGCCACAAATACAGTACAGATGGAGCAGCCATCTACATTGCGTCGCTCAGGACGGCACCATAGCACAGAGACACGGACACCGACACAGGGACCACCACCTCAGCACTCGGGTCCGCGTGTTCGTGGTGGTGGCATTCGGAGGCCACGCAGTCGCAGTGCAGGGGAGGGTTCACGGCACCAGGAGGTGGTGCAGCAGGAAGAGCAGGAAGAGGAGGAGCAGCAGGAGGATGAGCAGCTGGAGGAGGCACAGACGGACTCAGACCCTGGCATGGAGATCTCAGCTGCACGCCGGATCAGACGTGCACAGACACCACCGGAGCCAGGAGAGTTGCTTCTTGACTTGACGCGGATTTCTTCCAAGAGGGTCAAGAAGTACAGGGCTGTTCAAATCCTTGACTGGTTCCCTGAGCGTAGACAGGCGTACACCGACCCTAGGTTCCTGACACGGTTACAGGAGAGCTTCTATACCTCGTAAATCAGGGGGCGGTTTCCGATCACCGAGCACAAGATGCTGGATTGGCCTTCACTGAGAAGGGCTGCAGGGGGAGTACCTATACGGCCCCACTTTGCGTACATGCCAGGGGTCGAGGCCTTGGTCACTGACTACAGGCTTTGGGTAGAGGAGTGGGTGAGAGTCTTCTTTGCCACACTCTACATTGACATGCACCGGACCTTCATTCAGTTCATGTTCAACAACGAGGTTTGGCAGCTGTCCAGGAAATCGATTGCAGCTACCTTTGGTCTACAGCTTGGAGGTACGATATTGCACCACGTCACTTATGGTGAGGAAAGTTGTCCTCCCCGCCGTCCTCGTTCTACAATGTACCCTACAGACGAGCAGATGGCTCCACTGTTTCGTCAGCCGTTCGTTCCTGGCAGCCCGAGGACTCCCGACCAGCTGACAGACGAGGCGTACACTGTTCACATGGCCTTACGGAGGTCACTTTTGCCCAGGAAAGGGAACACCGAGACGATCACCGCCTTGCAGCAGTGGCTCCTTCTTCACATCATGAATCACGAGGAGTTTGATATTGTAGATCTGATTATATGTGAGTGGGAGGATGTTATTTTTGATGCGATGTCAGCGCAGCGACAACAGCCATATGCTCACCTGATTAGCTATTTGATCGCCTCCCTGGGGAATGGAAGTTGGAAGAATGACCTTTACAGTGTCAGGGGTCAGTTTGGCACATATTTGGCCACACGGCCCGATGACAAGCGCCGACGCCCTAGAGCGATGTTGGTAGCAGAGGAGAGGTTGCACCTGCAAGTAATCGCAGAGGCAGCTATGACTGAACTTGAGCGTGAGCGGGACGCACTAGCTATAGTAGAGGCTCAGCTTCCGACCTACCTTGATACTGACACTGAGGACTCGGACGAGGACCCGGACTACACGCCTTACTTTCCAGAGCGTCGTACTCACGACGACGAGGCGGTCCGTCCAGAGCAGTTCCAGACGAGGAGTCATCTCCTCCACCGCCTCCTGTGACAGTGACACCACCGCCTCGAGTGACTGAGGCACAGGTTACTCAGCCAGATTATCTTGCTACTATAGTACAAACACTGGTCGATCAGCAGCGTCGCTCCGAGGCTGAGCACGCACGTCAGAGAGAAACGCAGATGATCTTTCTTCAGGAGATGCGCCACCAGCAGCAGCAGTTCAGCGCACAGCTTCTTCAGCAGCAGCAGTTGGCTTCACATATGTTCAGTTACGTTACTGGCTGCATAGGACAGTTGTACCAGCACTCAGGTATCGAGCCACCTCCTCGTCCTCCTATGCCACAGCAGCTCCAGTACGACCCGCTCACTCCACCTCCTCCAGCCGGTGCTTTCCTGCAGACACCCTTGGCTTCTTTTTCGATGATAGCACCTGTAGAAACTGGGGTGTTATCAGTTCCACCACCGATGTCTGAGCAATAGCAGCAGTGTGCCTCCCTTGAGCAGCAGAGACAGAGTCAGGCTAACTTCTCTATGGTGTCTCCTTCGATTTCCACAGCTCCACTCTCTGTCGAGACGGCACCTGAGGAGACCCTCTCGACCCCGAGGATGACTTCGGCAGTCACTACAGTGCCTACTCGTCCGGATGACCGACCTCACGAGCCCGACACCACTACCGGAGCATTTACTGAGGAGATTGAGCAGCAGAGAGAGCTTGAGGGTGCGGGTGGTCCTGTCAGGCTCAAAGGCTGAGGAGATTGGGAAGGAGATAGAGCTTGAGGGTGCGGGTGGTCCCGTGTCTGACTCACAGGCTGAGCAGATTATCCAGGAGACAGCTCTTGATATAGCTCTTGATAGTCCAGGTAGTGCCATGGTAGGCTCACAGGCCAAGGAGATTGAGCAGGAGACAGAGCCTGAGGGCGCGGGCGGTCGCGTGGGAGGCTCGGAGGCCGAGGAGATTGAACAGGAGACAGAGCTTGAGGGTGCGGGTGGTCCCGTGGCACGCTCAAAGGCCAAGGAGATTGAGCAGGAGACAGCTCTTGAGAGTGCAGGTTGTCCTGCAGAAGGCTCACATTCTTCTCCTTTTGTCACGTCTTCTTCCGAGGTTGCCCCTGTGGTCTCTGCTCCTACTACAGTCACACCAGTTGACCCCATCGACACCACTCTCGTATCAATTAACGAGCAGATTCAGGTACAGATGGATCTTGACGGTGCAGGTGGTTTTGTGGTAGGCTTACAGGCTTCTAGCCCCTCCTCGGACTGCTCCTCCTCTGACCATGTCGACGCGCCTTAGTACGAGGTTAGGGACAGTACTTGGGGGCGTGAGAGTGTTGTATCTTTTATAGTTTCTCATATATGGACATGTCGTTTGGATTTGTTTATGCCCTCATGATGCTCATTTGTGCACTCTCCTTTTATTTTTGTTTATGGACCGTGTGCACTCTCGTTTTATTTCAGTTAATGCATTCTTGCGCATTCATTATGTCTTTTATCTCTGCTCATTTGTGTTGTAACTAACCAATGGTACATGAAGATTAGGGACCTTTGTAGAATCGAGTGTCACTTCGAGATGAAGATTTTGTAGAATCCAGTGTCACAGTTAACGGGGTACTTCAGCTAGGACATACTTTGACAAAGCTAAGTGTGTAGACATGAAAGAGAAGCACAATTCAGTGAAACTAGGACCTGCAAGCTCAAAAGGCACAAGACATGGCATTAGAAGCAACGAAAACGACCAACGACTCAAAGAAGTGTCAATCAGATTAGTTTGAACCGAAACCATTCACAATAATATATGGTGCGACATATTTTACGCAGATAGGAAGAACATATGTTGAAGCGGTGGCTCGAAAAAGCATTACATGTTTGTCCGCTCTGAGCAGTTTACCGGCAGCGGTTGAAACTGTGCTAGCGCGTGAAGATGGTGCCAAACCTCCACCGGATGAAGGTCTGTTCGAGCGGTCCTCTTCATAGTGGCATCACCGGATGAAACTATTGCTGCAATGAGCTTTGAAGCAATTAAGGATCAAGTCCTGGAGGTGTTTGATTATATTTGCGTCGTGGGAAGCCCAGTATGCACCAGAGATTCAAAGTACCAAGCTTGTGTCTCTTTCTAGAAGCCATATGATTGGCATGATTGGTCCTTACCTACGTTGTTCGAGGTTTATAGTAGTGCGCATGACCGTGTAGCAACGTCAAGCGCACTAAATCATGCTCTACTTTATTTTGATGAAGTTCTAGGCTTCACGATCAGAGAGCTAAACTATGTTGGATTACTAAGGGCGCGAAGCAGTGTAAAAAATGTGTATCATTGATGTACCTTTATCCTTTTCGTATGGATTTGAACTTGTCTTTAGCATTGATGTAAGAACCTGTGAGACTTGTTATATATATTTCATTGCATATACTTTGTTCTCTGAATGTTGGATGTGAATGGTCCCACTCGCCCTGACTGCGATAGAAATAGGAATGCAAATAGATATTAAAATGGAAGCCAAATAAACAAGATAAAAATAACTACATAGAGAGAGTTGCACACTCGAGTTAGACCAGTAGTCATCGAAAATAACTCAAGAAACATGGCTAGAAGCAAGGAAATAGACAAGAGACTCAAAGAAGGATGTGGTGGACGAGTTAGATCGGAAACAATGTCACAGTTTCATCAGCTGGTCGGTGTTTAGTACGGAGCGTTTTAACGGCCGTTCATCCTGTGGTGCCTTAGCTTGCACTAGCACACAGGGTGATGCCGTGATCGTTGGGTCTGTATTACGCTTCTAGAACCGAATAAATGTTTCGGCTGTGTAGTGCTGCAGCCTTCATCCTTAGATCACACAGGATGGACACAGGTTCGAAAGGTGACTTCTGTTGTAGGCCGACCGGATGAATGGGTGGCTGAAGTGACGTCGGGCAACTCCGCGCGTGGCACCAAATGAAGAGACATTGGTCCGGTGCATTCTGTTATTCCTGGACCGGTTTAAACTGTGCCAAAGGGAAGTCGGACCCAGCTACTGTCGTGACCACCGAATGAATGGACATTCATCCGGTGCTTTCTACTGTGGACTCACCGTATAAAACTGTCATTTAGGCAACATCGCAGTCAACTATGTTCGTGCCACCATAATAAGTTAATATAGTAATGTGAAGAAGTCCCCGTTCATACCCTCTGAGGCAATCAATCCTTACAATACACATGTATACAAATTGAAATTTGAATAGAAGGTAATATACATTTCAACTCTAGCCGGTGACAATTCTTGGTTCTCCATCATTCCGTGCCTAAGGCTTTTCGCCGCTTTTTATGCTTGCTTCTACATTCTGTATCTTCTCTGGTAGATCTTGGAAGAGGTTCATTTCTTCGAACTGATTGTATTGTTCGACGTCCTGTTGACACCAGCGGTGGCAAACAGAAAGTCCGCAAGCGCACGGCTGTCGAAGTAGCTTTCACCCGTGAGTAAACCAGGTATCGAATCCACAGGGAACGTAAAAGTGTATCTAATCACTAAAGCTGAGCCGGATCGATCGAGTGTATATAAAGGCTGGGTAGAGAGGATAACTTAGCACTAAGGCTCTGATTATAGTTAAGAGAATTCTCCTATGCTTGCTTTAGGCACCGGGGTATCCTAGGCCTCTAGGAAATTTCTGGCCAACAGCTCTACGCCGTACCCGTACGTGGAGGATTACAAAGGACGGACAGGGCTGTCACCACCTGCCGCCTACCTCTACTAATCCGTGGGGCTACGAGGCAAACAAGGGCAGATATATACCTAAGCACCACACCTAAGATAATATCAGCTATCCTAACCTTGATCAAAGATTAGAATACTTTATAAATAAAGCAACAAATCCACAAGCACAATAGAGACTTAACTTATCTATAACTCAGACTTAATTACTAGTTGAATCCCGGACACTTACTGAGTAGCTCGCATCCGTCGAGGTACAGGTGGAGGGTCGCCGACAGGCCGGGACTCCTCCAGACTCTCCCTCACTCTCTCCCTATTTCTACTCTGGATATGAGGAGGGCTTCGCCTTGGATCTTCACTTCTGCTCGATGATGATTAGCCCTGCCTCGAGTCCAGCTATTTATAGCTTGGAGAGGCTGTTAAGAGTAGGTTTGCAGCGGTTGAGGCGGTCCAGAGATGGGCCCAGGTCGGCCGACTAGGGGGGATCGGCCGACCGTTGGATTCACCGTCTTTGATGATCCACGGCACAGATGAACTCCTGGAGACGGTTGACAGTTGCTGGTGAAGGCGGTGGCGATGGGCGCGCGGCTCGGTCGGCCGACCTGGCTAGGTCGGCCGACCCAGGGCTGTGGCCCCTCGGCCCCACTTCGTCAGTGTCACTCTCCAGTGGGTCCTTTGGTCGGTTTCCGGTGGGTAATAGCGAAGATGTGTCAGTTGAGTTAGGGATGTGGGCCCATGAATCCATGTGCTTGCCACGTGGCCCAATCCCAACTCTTCATTACCACCGTCTTGATATCAACGTACCTGATCACTTCTGAGTGTGCTTCTTGTTGGTGGGCTGAGTATGGACCTCACTGGGCCTGTACCCAGGTCGGCCGACCAGGGAAGGTCGGGCGACCTGGCCCTAAGCCCATTTTAGCTCTTCTTTTGCCACTTTATTCCTATAAGCACATATGCACCAAAACTCATGGAATTCATTAGTAAACAACCCTATGTCTATTTGTTTTATCATGTTTTATATCTTTGTTGGCAGTAATAAGTTGTCGTTAAGAATCGCCAACAAGCTCCCCCACACTTATCCTTTACTCGCCCTCGAGTAAAGTCCAAGCTTCATCATGGAGATCATTAACAAACATATAGGTTATTCCCAAACATTCAGGCTTAGTGGAAGTATATGAGTGGCTATCATGTCTTCTTGAGTTATTGCAGGAAGGAACAGCATTTTCTATGACATGATACACTTCACTCTCAAGTACTTGGGGTTTTGAAATTTTGCAAAGAAAACCTATGCCTTGCTCCTCAAAGAGTTCCTCGCTGGATAATTATGGTGGTTAGACAACACTCATACTCTCCAAAATAGAACTTTTTGTATGGAGCTCTCAAGATACATACCTTTTCTCACTTATTTTGTCATTCCAAGGATTGGATCCAAATCAGAGACAAGTCATGTAATCAAGTCAAGATGTGCAAGTGTGTGATATGAGATGGACATGTAATGATACTCCTTTGTCTTGGCCTTTCTTCCCCTTCTCTTTTCTTTTGGATATGGGCTATTGCACTTTTTTTTTCTACTCAATGCTCTTTTAGCATGAGTCTTTTTCTTCTCTTTATTTTTCTATGCATTTAGCCCATATCTTCTTTCCATCTTAATTTTGGGAAGAAGGGTCATTTTTCAGGAGTATTTATTTCGTGAACATGAGACAAAGGCATGTTTTGCTTCATCCTCAATGTAAGGATTTAGCTTTTATGGTGGAGTGTACGTGATCTTGACTTTAAAAACATGAAATGTCTCTAATAAGGGTCACAAGACTTGAAATAACTCAAAGCTCAAAGGTAAAGTTTGATCTTATTTGTAAGTGTTTGTCTCTCAAACCCATGAGGAGCATAGCAAGGTACAAAGTTTTAAAACTTTTCATAAATTCCAAGTACTCAAATAGTAAAGGTATCTTTCATATTAAAGCCATATCTCAAAATGCAATAACCTAGATGACATGAGTTCCTATAAATATGAGGATTTCCACAAGCCAAAAGGTACAGGGAATAAAATATATGTAAGTTAATAAGAACTTCCATGTGATGGTGAGATGCAAAGGGTTGATTTTACTAAGTTTTTGAATTCCTTGATCAGGTTCTGCAAATATTCAACTGAAACAGAGTTTAGGATGACCAGACCAGCGTGCAGGAGGAAGCAGAGGTCAGGTGGGACCCAGGCCAGGTCGGCCGATCTGGTGGGGTCGGGCGACCTGGGGGTGACTCCCCTGGTTCAGATCTTTCTCGTGCTGCTCTATTGCGTTCTGATATTCTCTGTTTCGCGTTGGATCGCTCTGTTTCCCGTTGCGATTTTCCCCCACACTTGTACCTTTCACTCAAAACAAGTGGAAACAAAAAGAAAACACAATCCTAATACACTAGACATTTTATTTTATTCATCAATTCAGAGGCACATTACAAGATAATCAAAAGAAATAAATGAAATAAATGAATAGAAGGGAAACTAATGTGCCTATCCTAATCCAAGGCCTAGGGTATCTAGGGTGCATTATAGAGATTTTCATCCCCAGCAGCCTTGGCATAGCGCTTAAGTTTCACGGCTGTTGATCTACGAAGCATATCAAAGTCGTCTTGAAGGCTTATGCGCTCAAGTCGCTCTTCAGCGAACTTCTTCTCCAACTTTGCATAGTCGCGACCGAGTTGATTAATCAACTCTAGCAACTCATCGTTGGAGGGAGCCTTGGGGGCCTTCTCATCATCATCACTCTCATATTGGCCCCCAGGCCTGCGAATTGGAGGAGGCTTGATATGCCTCTTGATCTTGCCGGCGGGTGAAGATTCCACCGACTCCTCCAACTCCTTCCTCTCCTCAGGTGTGAGGGGAGGGAACAGCCCCTTACCATAGCCACCTTCGGGTTTCCTTTTCCCGAAGATCCGGAAACGTGGCTCCGGGGTACTGGCAGGAGAGTAGATGGACACATCGGACGTATAGTGATACGCCACGACGTCCTCCCACTTGTTCCTGACCACCTCCTTCAGCTTCTCCCCTGGTTGAAGCTTGGGGAGTCCATCCCCCTTGATTGGAGCGCCGGTGTCTTCTTTGGGGTTAATTGCCCCGTCGTCGGCCTTCTGTATGGGCTTGATGCCCGTGCATCGCGCCTCTGGGTCCTCCTCGGAGACTGAGACCGCGCCGCCGAGCGAGAACGTGAGGGGCCACCAGGGCCGGTCGGCCGACCAGGCACATCGGCCGACCCCCTGGTGCGGCCTCTCGCGTCCTCCTCTGGCGGGAGGCTGGCCAGTGGGGTGACAACACGGCCATGGCTTGTTCCAGGTTGGTGGGCACTAATTGATTGGCCGGAGTGGGCTCTCCATCCAGATCAAAGGTTGATTGGGATCTGGGGTGGCTTTTTCCGGCCATTGATGGAGAATTGGGAGGTGTGGCTTGGTGATTTCAGAATGGGGGCGAGGAAGAACTCAGATGAGAGGGAAGAAGAGGATGGGTGAAAATTTAAAGATAGGCTAACCCTCTTCTCGGATCCATCAGAGTTAGAATCGCTCGTCCACCGCAGAACGGCTTCAGAGATGTTAGAGTAGAACGTTGGCAAAAGATAGGGCCGATTGGGCTTAGGATCACGTCGGCTGACCTGGTCAGGTCGGCTGACCTGGCCTTGAGCCCGGTCGCCCTCTTCTTCTTTGTGCATTACACTACAGGTCCACTAAACCCCAAAATGTGTGCATTCACATTCTAAGGGTTAAGGATTTAACATAAGGTGTAATTATAAATGGGAATCATCCATGACCAAATTGATCACATCAAATTCCTCATCTACTTTATCAGGTTCAAGGAAAACTTCTAAACGTTGACCATTTACCTTGAAGAGGTTACCTTCATCATCTTGGAGTGTGATTGCCCCGTGCGACGAAGTCTCCACCACAACGAATGGTCCTTCCCATTTACTCCGAAGTTTTCCATGTCCAAAGAGCTTCACCCTGGAATTAAAGAGTAATACCTTATCCCCGGGGTGGAACTCCTTCACCTTGATCCTCTTGTCGTGCCATCTCTTGGTTCTGTCCTTGTAGATTCTGGCACTGTGGTACGCTTTGTCTCTCCACTCTTCCAATTCCGATAGTTGCATCCTTCTCATCTGCTGGGCTGCTGGCAAATCCATGTTCCACTTTCTTATGGCCCAGTGCGCCCGATGCTCTAGCTCAACTGGTAAATGGCAAGTCTTGCCATAAACTAGCTGGTATGGGGACATCCCGATTGGCGTTTTGTACGCCGTTCGGTAAGCCCATAGAGCATCTGGTAACTTGCTCTTCCATCCTTTGCCCATTTCTGTCACGGTCTTCTGCAGAATGTTCTTGATCTGTTTGTTCGATGTTTCTGCTTGACCGCTTGTCTGGGGTGGTACGGTGTAGCTATATTGTGCTTTGCCCCCAGTTCTGCCAGAAATTTCCGGAAGGTCTTGTCGATGAAGTGCGACCCTCCATCACTGATCACCATCCTGGGGGTTCTAAAACATGGAAAAGATGATCTCATGGAACATCTTTCACGCTTGTTTGGAGTCAGCAGCTCGACATGGCATTGCTTCAACCCACTTCGAGACATAGTCCACTGCCACCAGGATGTACTCACTGTCATAGGATTTGACAAAGGGTCCCATGAAATCAATGCCCCACACATCAAATAGCTCAACTTGTAAGTTGTTTGTGAGTGGCATAGCATCTCTTGCGGTGATCCCTCCGTGTTTCTGGCACTGCTGGCATCGTCGAATGAACTCTTTTGTATCCTCATACATTGTGGGCCAGTAGAATCCACTCCGCCAGATCTTTGACCTTGTCCTGAACGCCCCGTAGTGACCTCCATATGGGGCTGCATGGCACTGCTCAAGGATCTTCCTTGCTTCATTTGTTGGCACACATCGCCTGAGCATGCCATCTGAACATACCCTGTACAGGTATGGTTCGTCCCATAGATGGAGTCTACTCTCGTAGATCAGCCTTCTCTTGTTCTCCCCTGACGGTACATATCCTGCAACCATAAAGTTCACAATATTTACATACCAGGGGTCGGAGGCGGTCACCTTGAGTAGGGTGTCGTCGCGTAGAAAATCATTTATCGGTAGATCCTGCATGTCATTAAACTGCATACGCGACAAATGATCTGCTACTGAATTTTCTACTCCCTTTTTATCTTTAATTTCTAAATCAAATTCTTGGAGTAAGAGAATCCAGCGGATAAGGCGTGGTTTAGCATCTTTCTTGGTAAGCAAAAATTTCAAGGCAGCGTGATCGGTGTAGACAATCACCTTAGCTCCTACCAAGTAAGATCTAAACTTGTCTATAGCAAAAACTACTGCCAAGAGCTCTTTTTCAGTGGTAGCATAGTTAAGTTGAGCTCATGTCAAAGTTTTACTAGCATACGAGATAGCATGATGATTCTTATTTTTGGTCTGCCCAAGGACAGCACCAACAGCATAATCACTGGCATCACACATAATCTCAAAGGGTAGCGTCCAGTCAGGGGGTTGGATGACTGGTGCTGAGATGAGAGCGTTCTTTAGGCTGTCTCCAACAGCTCACGCAAAGCGAGATGCAAATGCAAAATAGGTCATGAACAGTATTTTAGGTGTCAAAAATATCCTCCAACAGAAGACGCAAAGAAAGCACGCATTTTGGGTACCAGCCGAACCGGGACGCTTATTTGCGTCGTCTTGGAGAGAGACGCAAAGCTCCAGTGCCCGTAGAGGTGGGTCGTAGGAGACGTTGGGGTGGCGCGGCCAGCGCTGCCAGGCGGGACCGTGGCGGGGCGTGGGCGGCTCGGCGAGGTGAGCTCGCCGTGGGAGCACCTCCAGAGCCGCCGGCCTTGGCTGCCTCGTCGGATTTGGGACCGCTCCCCCGCCGCCAGTGATGAGCACCGCCCAACGCTCGCCGGCTTTCGCAGGGAGGGAACGCCGAAGGGAGGGAGGGAGGCCACACAGGGGAAGGAGCTTGCCGGCTGGGGTCGCCGGTGCTGGAGTAGAAGCGGCCGGAGCCGGGAGGGGGAGCAGGATCTGCTCGGTGCTCGGGGGCTCGCTCCTTCTTTTTTGGGTCTGCTGTTGGAAACCGGAAGGATTGGGTGCGCGACCTTTTTTTTGTGCGAGACCCAAACGAGTGAATGCATGTTGTATTTGGGTGAGGGCTGTTGGAGACAGCCTTACAATGGTGAAAGCATGTAAACACTCATCATCGAAGTCAAAGGGCACGTCCTTGGCTAAAAGGCTAGTGAGGGGCCTGGCTATCTGGGAAAAATCTCTGATAAAGCGCCGGTAAAACCCCGCACGACCTAAGAAGCTACGGATCCCTTTAACATTGGTGGGAGGTGGAAGCTTTTCTATGACTTCTATTTTTGCTCTATCCACCTCTATTCCCCGTTCGGACACTAAGTGTCCCAACACTATTCCCTCTCGGACCATGAAATGGCACTTCTCCCAGTTTAGCACCAGGTCCTTGTCTCGGCATCTTTGTAGTACCTTGTCTAAGTTCTGCAGACAATGGTCGAAAGTCTTTCCATAGACTGAAAAATCATCCATGAAAACTTCCATGATCTCTTCAATCATGTCTGAGAAAATGGACATCATGCACCTTTGGAACGATGCTGGCGCATTGCAAAACTCAAATGACATCCTACGATATGCATACATTCCATAGGGGCAAGTGAAGGTGGTTTTTTCTTGATCATCGGGGTGGATGGGAATCTGGTGATAGCCGGAATACCCGTCAAGAAAACAGAAGAAGGAGTGGTTCGCGAGTCTCTCCAACATCTCATCGATGAAGGGGAGCGGGAAGTGATCCTTCTTTGTTGCCTTGTTAAGTCGGTGGTAGTCGATGCACATCCGCCACCCAGTAATGGTACGCTGAGGAATCAGCTCGTTTTTCTCGTTACTTACGACGGTCATACCTCCCTTCTTGGGCACTACTTGGACAGGGCTGACCCATTCACTACGAGGGTCACCGACAGGCCGGGACTCCTCCAGACTCTCCCTCACTCTCTCCCTATTTCTACTCTGGATATGAGGAGGGCTTCGCCTTGGATCTTCACTTCTGCTCGATGATGATTAGCCCTACCCCGAGTCCAGCTATTTATAGCTTGGAGAGGCGGTTTGGAGTCGGTTTGCAGCGGTTGAGGCGGTCCGGAGATGGGCCCAGGTTGGCCGACCAGGGGGATCGGCCGACCGTCAGATTCACCGACGTTGACGATACACGGCACGGATGAACTCCTGATGGCGGTTGACAGTTGCCTGTGAAGGCGGTGGCGATTTGGGCGCACGGCTCGGTCGGCCAACCTGGCTAGGTCGGCCGACCCAGGGCTGTGGCCCCTCGGCCCCACTTCGTCAGTGTCACTCTCCAGTGGGTCCTTTGGTCGGTTTCCGGTGGGTAATGGCAAAGATGTGTCAGTTGAGTTAGGGATGTGGGCCCATGAATCCATGTGCTTGCCACGTGGCCCAATCCCAACTCTTTATTACACCGTCTCGATATCAACGTACCTGATCACTTCTGAGTGTGCTTCTTGTTGGTGGGCTGAGTATGGACCTCACTGGGCCTGTACCCAGGTCGGCCGACCAGGGATGGTTGGGCGACCTGGCCCTAAGCCCATTTTAGCTCTTCTTTTGCCACTTTATTCCTGTAAGCACATACGTACCAAAACTCATGGAATTCATTAGTAAACAACCCTATGTCTATTTGTTTTATCATGTTTTATATCTTTGTTGGCAGTAATAAGTTGTCATTAAGAATCGCCAACACGTCCTCAACTCCGTCAGCTCCTATAATAGCTTGTTTTCCTGGGATCACAATGTGCTTCTGTTTTTTAGAAGGGTCGATTACATAAAAAACCTGTGTAACATGTGAAGCAAGTATCCAAGGGTCATCTTTGTATCCAATATTTTGGAGGTCAACAATTGTTAGTCCATAGTTGTCCACCTCAACACCTCTTGGGTGGTTCACCCATCTACACCGAAAGACGGGGAACCTAATATTACAACCATAGTCTAGTTCCTATATATCATCTATGATGCCATAATATGTGATGTTTTTGCCGGTATTTCCGTCTAAGGCTTGTGTGCGAACACCGCTATTTTGAGACACGCTTTTCTTGTCTTTTTTGGCAGTATAAAATATGTAGCCATTAATATCATAACCTTGCCATGATGTGACCTGAGCGGATGGTCCTGATGCCAATCTTTTGATTGTTTTTTCTTCTATGGTTTCCCCATCTGGTATGTCCTGTTCCTTGAACCAATCGACGAATCGACGCTTGTGCTCCTTCATGATCCAATCTTGTGAGCGGCCATGACTTTCTGCTCTTACAACATCCAGGTGTCTTTGGATGAATGGTCCCATTAGTGTGATGCATTGCAGGACACTGTAATGTGCTAGTTTTATCTCATTCATGTCCTTGTCGATGAATGTTTTCCTCCCCGCTATGCCGATACCATCCAATCTTCCCTGATGAAGTGATGCTGGTAAACCAATCCCCAAATTATCTTTTAGATAAGCCAGGCAGCACTCGATGACTTCTTCAGTACTGTATCCCTCTATCATGCTTCCCTCAGGGTTTGCACGATTCAGTACGTATCGGTTCATGATTGACAAGAAACGCTCGTATGCCCACATTTCGTGTAAGTGTAGGGGACCCAATGCCCTTATCTGATCTACCATGTGAATCATGAGCTATTCTGTGATGTCAAAAAATTGTGGAGGAAAGCACATCTCAAGCTGCACCATGGTCTCCCTGACAAAAACCTGTAGATCGTCCAATTCGTCTTTGACAATCACCTTCTGAGAAACTCTGTCGAAGAAGTAACACAACCGAGTGATCACCATCTTTATGTATATTGGCTTGATCGCCCTGATTGCAATTGCAAGGAACACAGTCAGCATAACATGGCAATCGTGACAATTGTATCCAGTAAACGAGAGATCTTTCATCGACACTAGTTTCTTGATGTTGGATGAGTAACGACTCGGCACTCTGATACCCCGTAAACACTGACATACTGCCCTCTTCTCAGCCAATGTTAAGTTGTAGCTAGCCGCGGGAAGTTTATATCTTCCATTCCCCACATCTATAGGGTGAAGATCATCTCTAATGTTCATAGCTACCAAGTCCTGGCGCGACTTCAGGTTATCCTTTGAATCCAGTAAGAGCCCAATCATGTTACCAAACACATTCTTCTTCATGTGCATACCATCTATGGCATGGCGGACCTCGAGGTCCTCCCAATACGGTAAGTACTTGAAGAAAATTGACTTCTTTTTAAACGGCACACCATCCTTAGGTGCCTTATCTCTTTTTTTGGCTTTCCGTCTTTTGTCATCTTCCCATATTCAACCTCGATGTCCTTGACCGCCTGAAAAACTGTGTGTCCGTCTTCTTTTGCAGTAGCGGGACCTATCACAGCGTTGCCTCCAAAAAATTGATGGAACTTCTTACCTCGGTACTTGTGTCCTTCCTCTAAGAAGCTTTTGTACCTCAGGAAAACTCCCTTTCTAGTTCCGTCGAGGAAATACCAAGCGGTTTCGTCATCCAAGCATACACTGCATGCCGTCTTTCCTTTGACCTGCCCTGAAAGCACAAACAACGCCTGGTAATCGTTGATGGTAACGAAGATCATAGCTCTTAGGGTGAATTCTTGCTGTGTAAAACCATCAATCATCTTGATACCGTTGTTCCATAAATTTGCCATCTCTTCCAACAGAGGCTCAAGAAAAATATCAATATCTATGCCTGGATGCTTTGGGCCTTGTATAAGTATGCATAGGAAAAGATACTTTCGCTTCTGGCACAACCATGTAGGTAGGTTGAACATGCTCAAGACAACTGGCCATGTGCTGTGTGTGCTCATCCTTTGACCAAATGGATTCATTTCATCCGTACTCAAAGCAAACCGAACATTTCTTGGATCTTTTGCAAATTCTTTATGCTTCTTGTCGAATTTCTGCCACTGGCTAGCGTCGGCTGGATGGCGAATCTTTCCGTCTCCCTTCCTGCGCTTATCAGAATCCCACCATCGCATCAGTTCAGCGTCGTTTGGGTTTGAGAACAGACGCCTCAGGCGATCGGCCACAGGGAGGTACCACACGACCAAGGAGGGAATTTTCCTCTGCTTCCCATCATCATCAACTCCTACACAAGTGTCAGGTTCCTCATTACAAGCAACACTACCCCTCCTCTTTCTTTTATTTCCGTCTGTTTGAACTATGTCCTCGCCCCCACAATAGCTAGCATTGTTTTTGTACCGTTTTGCACCACATACCGGGCATTTGTCCAAATTTTTGAATGCATCCCCTCGGTACAATATACAATAATTTGGACAAGCATGAATTCTTTCCACACCCATTGTGAAGGGACTGATAAGCTTCTTTGCTCGATATGTGTTCTCCGGTACTTTATTAGGCTTTGGAAGCAACCATGCTAAGATACGAAGGAGATCATTGAAACTAACGTCGGACCAACCATATTTAGCCTTTAGAATCAACAGCTCGAGTATGAAGCGAAGCACGGTCCAGTGTCTCGGACAACCCTTTGAACGCTCGTACATAGTTTCCTGAGCTGACTTTTTCAACGACTCAACATTTTGCGCCTTTCACACTGCCAACTAATAGTTCATCTTCGGTATGATGCAACAACTGGCCCAAGAAATCGTTGTCATCAAATTCATCGCCACTACTGCCGCCATGACCACCTTCATCCCCAACAATGTCCTCAGCACCTTCATCCCCAGCAATGTCCACACCACCACCGACTCCATCACCACCACTTTCAACACCATCACTTCCGTCATCCTCGAAACCATAATCTTCATCATAACCGTCAAAGTATCTGTTGACGGCTTCAGGGTCTCGCCAGATGTCTTGCAACTGGTCCACAACGTCGGTATCCTTCTTCTCACCATGGTATGTCCATAATGTGTACTCCTTCACGAAACCATGAACCAGCACATGTGATCGGATTGTAACCAAGTCGTTGAAAACACAATGGTTTTGGCACATTCGGCAGGGGCAACGCATATCTTTGGTCCTCTCGTCCATTGCATGATTCTCTGCGACTTTAAGAAACTTGTCAAGCTCTCGGCGAAAATATTCACCATGCCTCGATATATTGTACATCCATGTCGACCGATCCATCTTGTAACCTTAAGAAATTCCATTAAAAAAATAAGTCAATAAAAAATAACACATATCCATGAACAAAAAAATATAAGACATTATACGAGGCTAACGTTGAAAATGTAACAAAAAGAAAAGAAATGCACGCTTATTGTAAAAAAGATAAATCTTCTTGTCTCTCATCCATGGTTTTACCAATTTCCCCATCCATGAATGAGGCAAATTAATGGGAGAATCATCTTCCCCTACTTCACTAACCTAGTTCCATCCAAAAGGTTGAGCTTAATTGGGTCCAATCGGCCAAATACTACCATGGAGATCTAGATCTAGATAGAGGTTGTCGGGGTTCTCTACCGCCGGCAAGTAAATTTCTACGATCGCGTGTCAGGGTCCAGATGGTGACTCAAGAGACAGGGGATTTAGACGTTCGGGCCTTCGGAGAGTAATACCCTACGTCCAGTGAGTGCCAATGTTCTCAAGTCCAAGTCTGCAGTAGGGGGTACAAACTAGTCGGGAGAGGGTCCCAAGTCCCTGAGCTGTGTGAGTGGGTGTGATGTTCGTTCTGTGTTCGAATGTTCGTCTCTTCTCCCCCCCATGCACTGGCGTCCCTTCGGCCCCTTTTATAGTCTCAAGGGGGAGAAGGAGGCGGGGAGGTAAAAAAGAGAGAATTACAATGGGAATTTCGGCCCCGAGGCCTTTAACTTGCGCCGCATGCCGAGCCGTACAGGGAGCAGGTGTTGACGGAGTGGGCGCCCCGCCGGACCCGGGATCGTACATCCCGGGTGGTTGATGTAGATGACTTCTCGGGTAGGCTCTCGGGTAGTTTCTGAGTCGTGGTTGACTTGTTCTGGGCCTTCGGGAGTTCCAGGTGTCCTCCTCGGCTCCAGGTGTCGTCCTTGGGCGCCTGGAGTTGTCCTTGGGCGCCTGGTGTTGCGCATGCGTTTCCCTGAACTGTGGCGTTCCTGTTAGGATGAGACGGATGCCACTGTGGCTGCCGTGGCGAAGGACGGACGCCCATCATGCTCTGGCACGGCGGGTACCAAGTGGGTACGGCACCGGATGGGCCGGGACGCAGCCGAGTAGTCTGGCCGGGCGAGCCGGAGACTCCTCGGGGGCGGAGAACTCCCCGGGCGAATCGGAGAGCCACTCGGGGGCGGAGAACTCCCCGGGCGAATCGGGGAACCACTCGGAGGCGGAGAACTCCTCGGGCGAATCGGAGACTCGTCGGGCAACCTCTGAGCTGTCGGGGCATGGAGAATCCGCTTGATTTGGGTCTTCGGCTTTTGTTTTTGGGGTGGATTATCGTGAGGACCCGGGTTAAGGGCTTGATTGGG
Organism: Alloteropsis semialata; assembly: GCA_004135705.1. Lineage (NCBI taxonomy): Eukaryota > Viridiplantae > Streptophyta > Magnoliopsida > Poales > Poaceae > Alloteropsis > Alloteropsis semialata. The sequence goes on along the minus strand of QPGU01000142.1, from coordinate 81 downwards.
TACCCCTAATCCAGACCCTCGTCAGTAGCCCCCGAGCCTGGGGGGGAGATGGAGACTCGCGCCCAGGTTGAGAGGCAGCGC